>SDEE01000307.1:0-46099 GCA_004126415.1 Candolleomyces aberdarensis
AGGAACAGACACCCAACAAAGCTTCGCGTCGAGTTCGAGGAGAGCAATCGTCACCGTATGCTGCGTCCCATCGCTTGGAATTGTCGTTAAACCTGGGACACGAAAAGTTGCCGAGACATCACCCATGCTCGAAACCATGGCGGGCTGGTATCCAATGGTTGGCAGGGCCCGTGATACCTGCCGGGGTGATCGCGACCTTGACCTCGAGCTCGAACGTGAAGATCGTCCCCGCGGGGCTACAAACGGCACTATCGGTGGTGGTTGCATGATAATGGGAGTTGAGGCGGCGCAGGGAGTAATGCCGGTCTGACTAATCGGTGGTTGTTGTATGATAATGGGAATTGAGGCGGCATAGGGAGTGGTGCCGGTCTGACCACCACCATACCAATGCGTAGTAGGAGGAGGCCTATAAACCCCAATGGTCCAGGGGTTGAGAGTAGGGAGAGTTTTGTCGAAGCTCGGGGTGGCCGTTTCGAGAGTCAAGGAAACGTCTGTCCAATCTTCTCCCGACATTTGAGTGACGTTAGCCTTATACACCAGAGATACGGCCTTGTCCTTGGAATGGGTGTCTACACGTATGTCGTACCGCGGAGACCACGAGGTATTGCTGACAGCTAAAACGAGGTTGAGAAGGTGCTGAGGGGGAAGATGATAGATAGGCATTTTTAAACGCACCGTATATCAAAGAAAGCTCAATCTCACCCTCGACCTCGGCGAGAATGTGAATGGAAACTTTGACGGTCAAATTTTCATCCCAATTGGTCTTCGCGGCTTCCTTCAATGCGCGCTTCTTTTCAGAGAGTGCTTTAGCCACCGCTTCTAGCTCCTCTGCTAGCGCATTGCCTTTCTTCTGCAGTTCCGTCACAGCGATGTCATATTCGTTGGTAGTCTCGACCAGCTTGCTGAAAGAAATAGCTCCAGGAGACGCAAGCGAGTCCATGTACTTCTTCAACGTATTCGTGGACTGGTCGTTCCTCTCTATGGCCTGCTCGAGCTCGAGCTTCTTCAACCACAATGGCTTGGCTTCTTCAGATTTTTCCAGATGCTTGGATTTGAGTTTTGATTGTGGAGGCGGACTCATATGCGAAATGGTAACGTTCTGGATCGTCCCGATACCTTTTCCTTCCACTCTGTGACCATTTCTCTCAGCTCACGATAGCCATCCTGAGAAATTGACTGGAATCTTACCTCAGTGAGTCCTGGATGAGGAAGATCGAGAGACCAGAGATTTCGACCTGATTCTGTCCCGATATGAGCGCGAAGTTGAACGTTCTCGTTACCTCGGCGCGGTGAGAGTACACAGAGACCCCGGCAATCTTGCTGTCCACGGAACTCGTGAGCTCAACGACGTTCTGCTGTGGGAGGGTCGCGACGCTTTTCGCTGAGGTACTGGTGGCCATGTCGGTAGACGGTAAATTTGTTAGTGGGCAATGCGGGGGAGAAGAACAACGAACAACGTGCTGGAACTTTGTTTAACCTTTTATCAGAGGAGACGGCAACGTAACGTGAAAAATGAATTGCATGCCTCGAGGCAGTTTATTGTTCAAAGGTAATGAAACGTGAATAAATGAAACGTAAATAGAACATTGGAAGAAAAAAACTTTTCACATACTTCGTACCACGACCTAGAGCCCCGAGCCATCCATGAAAACCTCCGCAACGACTCAGATCCCAAAAATGTTGGTATTGACAGGTGCGTTGACCTCCCACTGGAGTGTCAAGCTCGTCTTGGTCTGCGCGGCAACAGAGCACAACCAATTAATCTTCCCATCTTTCCCCAAAGCCGTGAAATCCACAGGCTCAGAATCCAGTCCTTCATCGGTTGCCGATGCCGCGTCGGAACCAGGGCGATCCCACTGAGCCACGACGCCTGAAGTGACTTTGACCGACTTGGCGACTGCTTTCAATGCCTTCTCGCTGTTGCCGGAGGTACTGTTACTACTTCCAGATCCGAGGCTACCGAGTAGTCCGCCCGTTTTGCCGCTCTTGACGCTACCGCCATCGTTCGATGTGGCTGCTGGTGTCGCGTTGTAGCTGGGGAGTTGAAGTGCGGGACTGAGAAGTTTCACATTGATTATCGAGTCCTCGGAAACAGGAATTTGGTCGATGATCTTGATAGTTTCGACAAGAGTGGGTTTCGTGTTATGCACGGTGATGCGTTGAGTGTAGAGATATACGTCGGATTTGCTCAACAATCCGGACTGAGAGAGTTTTTTGGAAAGGGGGTGGTATGTGATTCGAATAGCAGGATCGAGGCTGGACGGTAGGGGTTCCCAGTCAGTTGTTTAAATTAGACAAGAGGAAGGGAGAAAGTCTCACCCAAGCGCGCAGTCGAACTTCTCCTCTGGGCTGACACCGGGAATAGTCGATCGAGAAATAAAGCTTCCATCAACGTAGACGTTGGCGGGGCCACTCAACAGCGTATACTCCGAAGCGTTCTTGATCTTGGCCTACAGGAACCGTTTCAGTCAGTCGATCTGGTTACAAGCTTGGAAGCAACTTACACTCAGATAGGTCTTAGTGTCTTTCTTCGGGATCGAGACCCAGGACATCTTCGCGTCCAGCTGCAGGGTAGCGATCGTCACGCCATGGACTGCACCATCGCTGGGGATAGTGATCAAACCTGGCACTGCGAACGTTGCGGATACCCCTCCTTTGCTGGTGATTGCCGATGTCTGAATGCTCATTTCAGGGAGAGGCGGGGGCGGAGGGGCTGCGAACGAGTCCGTGTATACGTGAGAGTATGAATCTAGCTGAGGCACGCGCGCAGCAGCCCGAAACTTTAAACGTGAATCAGCATACATAACAGGGGGAGGAGGGCGGTATATCCCAATCGTCCATGGGTTGAGGTTGGGCAGAGTCTTGTCGAAGCTGGGCGTAGCCGTTTCGAGAGTGAGAGGAATATCGGTCCAATCTTCTCCTGACCATTGCGTGATGGACGCTTTGTAAACGAGAGATACAGCCTCCTCTTTGGTTTGGGTGTCGACACGGATGTCGTAGCGCGCCGTCCAGGAAGTACGATTGGCAGCTGATGAGTCACGACGATTTTAACACAAATTCAGGAAAGGTTGCGATATAGCAAGAAGGGCTACGCACCATAAATCAATCCTAGCTCAACATCCCCGTCAACGCTCGCGAAAATGCCGACCGTGACCTTTAACGACAAGTTCGAGTCCCACTTCTTCTGTTCTTCGGTGGTAGCTTGAGGCCTCAATTCCTCTACAGCGATGGATGCTTCCACTTCCTCCAGTTCATCCAGAAGCCTGTTCATCTTCCTCTGAAGGTCTCCCATTATTGTGTCGTAGTCACTGATAATCTCGGCCAATTTATTGGAGGGGGTTTGTTGTGAGCTGAGAGACTCGAGATATTTTTTCAAGGAGGTCTGGGCTTGGACGATCCGCTGCATGGACTGTTCGATATCGGTCTTGTTGGATTGGAGCCGCTTGAGCTCAGGAGAAGACTTTGACTTCCGCGGGGGTGGTTTGGCTTGCGAGATAGTAACATCTTGAATCGTTCCCGAGCCTTTGCCCTCCACTCTGTTAAGTTATGAGGGTGAGCTATTTTCAGCAACGCAGTCATTGGAGATATGGTGAGCATGCAATGTACCTCAGGGAATCGTGGTTCAGAGCCCTCGGGAGACCAGATATGATGACCTGGTTCTGCCCAGTCCTGACGGGGAATCGGAAAGCCCTAGACACTTCGGCGCGGTCAGAATAGACAGACACGCCAGTAATCTTGCTATCGACAGCACTCTCCAATTGGACAGTGTGTTGTTCGAAAGGGGGAGGATTCGCAGATGTCGTCGCCATGGTGAGAGTTAGGAGTCAATCAATGGATTTGCGGGTCGGGAAGGGGTGTAGAGTCGCGTCGAGTGGGTCAGAGTTCGAGGGGTGAGGGGCAGGGATGTCGATGAATACCCAGCCGCATTTTATACGATTGCACTCGAACGCAGTTGACCGCAGGGCGGCGGCGGCGGCAATGCATCCATCATTCCCGCTGCAAAGATCCCAAAGGTTGATGGTTTCCGTGATATCCGAAGGGCTTCTTCGCCTTTCCTTACTCTACGTCTGATCATCATCCCCATGTGAGCGCAAAGTTAGACGTTCTCGTTACCTCGGCGCGGTGAGAGTACACGGAGACCCCAGCAACCTTGCTGTCCACGAATCTTGTCAGCTCAACGACGTTCTGCTGTGAGAGGGTCGCGACGCTTTTCGCCGAGGTACTGGTGACCGTGTCGGTAGGCGGTGATCCTTGTTAGTGAGCAATGCGGGGGAGTGGGATTGAGAAGAACAAAGAACAAAGAACAAAGAAAAACTCTGTTCAACCTTGTATCAGAACAGACGGCAACGCAGCGTGAAAATATCAATTCCATGCCTCTGAACTGTTCAGAGGTGATAAAACGTGAATAGAACATTGGAAGAAAAAAAACNTTTTAACATACTTCGTACCACGATCTAGATATCCGATGAGCCCTGAGCCATCCATGACAACCTCCGCAGCGACTCAGAGCCCAGCAATGTTAGTCTTGACAGGTGCGTTGACCTCCCACTGAAGTGCCAAGTTCGTCTTGGTCTGCGCGGCAACAGAGCACAACCAGTTAATCTTCCCATCTTTCCCCAGAGCCGTAAAATCGACAGGCTCAGAATCTGATCCTTCATCGGTCGCCGATGCCGCGTCGGAGCCAGGGCGATCCCACTGAGCCACGACGCCTGAAGTGACTTTCACCGACTTGGCGACTGCTTTCAATGCCTTTTCGCTATTGCCGGAGTTGCTGTTACTTCCGGATCCGATGCTACCGAGCAGTCCACCCGTTTTGCCGCTCTTGACGCTACCGCCATCGTTCGATGTGGCTGCCGGTGTGGCGTTGGAGCTGGGGAGTTGAAGTGCGGGACTGAGAAGTTTCACATTGATTATCGAGTCCTCGGAAACAGGGATTTGGTCGATGATCTTGATAGTCTCGACGAGAGTGGGTTTCGTGTTATGCACGGTGATGCGTTGAGTGTAGAGATATACGTCGGATTTGCTCAACAATCCGGACTGAGAGAGTTTCTTGGAAAGGGGGTGGTATGTGATTCGAATGGCGGGATCGAGGCTGGACGGTAGGGGTTCCCAGTCAGCCCTTTGAAATTAGAAAAGGAGAAGGGAGGAAGTCTCACCCCAGCGCACAGTCGAACTTCTCCTCTGGGCTGACACCGGGAATGGTCGATCGAGAAATAAAGCTTCCGTCAACGTAGACGTTGGCGGGGCCACTCAGCAGCGTATACTCAGAAGCGTTCTTAATCTTGGCCTACCCAAAGAAGGTCTCGATCAGTTGATCGAGTCACAAGCTTGGAAGAAACTTACACTCAGATAGGTCTTGGTGTCTTTCTTCGGGATCGAGACCCAGGACATCTTCGCGTCCAGCTCCAGGGTAGCGATCGTCACGCCATGGTCTGCACCATCGCTGGGGATAGTGATCAAACCTGGCACCGCGAACGTTGCAGATACCCCTCCTTTGCTGGTGATTGCCGATGTCTGAATGCTCATTTCAGGGAGAGGCGGGGGCGGAGGGGCTGCGAACGAGGCCGTCTCTGAGGAAAGGAATGAAGATCGCTTTTGATGCATCTGCATTGGAGGCATGGACGCAGCACCCCGAGGGGCAGATGAAGGAGAGTACAGGACAGGGGGAGGCGGCCGGTAGATCCCAATCGTCCATGGATTGAGGTTGGGCAGAGTCTTGTCGAAGCTGGGCGTAGCCGTTTCGAGAGTGAGAGGAATATCAGTCCAGTCCTCTCCTGAAGATTGCTTGATCGACGCTTTGTAAACGAGAGATACAGCCTTCTCTTTGGTTTGGGTGTTGACACGGATGTCGTAGCGTGCCGTCCAGGAAGTACGATTGACAGCTGGTGAGTCACAATTTCAACACAGGTTCAAGAAAGGTTGCGATATAAGGGCTACGCACCATAAATCAATCCTAGCTCGACATCCCCGTCAACGCTCGCGAAAATGCCGACCGTGACGCCCAACGACAAGTTCGGGTTCCACTTCTTCTGTTCTCCGGTAGCAGCTTGAAGGCTTAATTCCTCTACGGCGATTGACGCTTGCACCTCCTGCAGTTCCTCCGAGAGCCTGTTCATCTTCTTCTGGAGGTCTCCCATTATTGTGTCGTAGTCGCTGACAATCTCGGCCAATTTATTGGAAGGGGTTTGCTGTGAGCTAAGAGATTCGAGATATTTTACCAAGGAGGTCTGGGCTTGGACGTTCCGATGTATGATCTGTTCGATATCGGTCTTGTTGGATTGGAGCCGCTTGAGCTCAGGAGAAGTCTTTGACTCCTGCGGGGTGGAAATGACGGGTGGTTTGGCTTGCGAAATAGTGACATCTTGAATCGTTCCAGCGCCTTTACCCTCCACTCTGTTAAGTTACAAGGGTCAATAATCTATGAGCTACGCAGTTGCTGAGCATGGTGTATACCTCAGGGAATCGTGATTCAGAGCCTTCGGGAGACCAGATATGATGACCTGGTTCTGCCCAGTCTTGACGGGGAATCGGAAAGCTCTGGACACTTCGGCGCGGTCAGAATAAACAGACACGCCAGTAATCTTGCTATCGACAGCACTCTCCAACTGGACAATGTGTTGTTCGAAAGGGGGAGGATTCGCAGATGTCGTCGCCATGGTGGTGAGATTTAGGGGTCGATCAATGGATTTGCGGATGCAGAGTCGCGTCGAGTGAATAAGAAATCGAGGGTTGAGCGGCAGGGGAGACGTCGATGAATGCCCAACCACATTTTATACGGTTGCACTCGAACGCGGTTGACAGCATACCGGCAACAGCAATGCAGTGTCGATCATTCAGCTGTAAAGGTACTGTCAATCCCAAAATTTGATGGTTTTCGTGATGCCTCTTGAATACAACGTCGGCTTGACGTGAGACCTATTCGATTTGGAAGCCTTTGGAAATGCGCACAAAGGGATATAATTTTTATTGCTATATTCTACGTTAGAGAGGATGCCGCGAGCGAAAACGTTGATTCCTCTAGTGCTGCAAAATCTGTGCATTGGCTAGTATGGGGTGATTGAGCAAGTATCCACCGATTCTTTTGCACATTGCTGTACACACTACTTGACTCCATCTATCCCGATATTTTGGGGATTTTAAACGAATTACAGCTAATATTCCAGAAATTTGCAGAACCAGCGGAGTTTGCATTAAGGGTCCGATAGTACCGAGACAACGCCAAGAGAGCAGGATTTTCAATTACCCCTGGCTTGATCAATCCAGGAAATTCCAGGCGAACATTGTCGGGTTCAATCGGTTCCAATCGAGCATACCAAGAGCTTATATTGAACATTTGCTTGTGGAGGCGCCGTAGAGGTCGAAAGCCCTCTTCCTAGAGCGACCATCTTCCCGCTTCCGATGCTGCCCCCGTTTCTTGGCTTTGCCAGCCCTCTTCTTGACAGGCGTCATCGAAGTATCTGATTGCATATCGAACCGGATGAATGTCAAGGGTGCCATAAATGAGAGGATCGGTACTCACCGTTAGAGCCGCGTGCCTTCTTGGCAGTCCCGTCGAGACCAAGGGCTTTAATCATTTGCGAAGCACTCATGAGCTCTCCACAACAAGGGCAGGCAAGTAGACGCTTGAATTGCAAGTGTGATTTGCTGCCGCTCTCGACCTTCAATCGAACCTCCTTCCAGAATCCCATCCTCGCTTGCGCGACCAGACGTGCCCGCTGCTGAGCTTCTTTCGAACCAGCTTTCTCAGCTGGGTCTGGATATTTCCCGAGAGCACGCTCAAAGCAAGTGTAGGCTTGCACCACATCGGATATACCAGAAATCTGCATGTAAGCATCGATGAAGACCTTCACATGTATCTCGTCGCAGCTTGAGGTTGTCATAGTCTGACCGGAGAGAATCTGAGACAGGGCAAGGTCGATGTTGGACTGCATTATATGAGAGTCGATGTTAATGTGAAGAAGTCCGGGGGAAGGAGTGCTTGAGTGTGGCTAGGCCTGCTTGAAACTTGGAGTATTTATACTCACCCAATGGTACTGCCTAACGACGGCTCAGGAGTTCAAAGCACGGAATAAAGTCGGCAAGGCAGAGCCAGAACAAGGACTGAGCGTGGTTCCTGACCACCAGGCTCGTTGTACTCAAGAGCTTTGACAAGAGATTTGTTGGCTGTAAGGCCCGTGCCCCTTGTAACCGTAACTCGTAAAGGCGAGCAAGCCTTCAAGAGTATCCTCTTCCATACAGCCTTTGTCCTGCGACCTTGATGAATCGTCGAGACCCCGAACCTACAAATCGCGTTGAGAAACCCTGTGATCATACTCAGGTAAAATTGGTGTAGATGATGTGCCTGAAATAGTCACCATTACAGCGAATTCAGCTAGTAAGGTTTTTACATGTCTCCCTGCGTATCAAAAGCCCTTATAAGTACTGAAGGGGACATAAGGAGCGTCAGCCTCGTCAAACCTAAGGTCATTATAAGGAACAAAGCGTCGAACCAATGGAACCAGTACTGATAAGGAAGTGGGTAGTAAAAGAAGCAACGTGGGTGGCAAGAAGGTATTGCATAGTCGATCGTACGGCGCATATGGAAAACGAAGATTCCGCAGTAGCTAGTCAAATGATAAAAGTTCTTCGAATTTCGTTTCAAACCTCTTCATCAATCGGCTGGCGTACTCCGGCTTTTCTCTTTGCAGCGTCTTCAGAGCTTGAACAACCTGGTTACTTTTGTATACGGTCCTGGTATTCGGCCCTCTTGAACGTTCGTTGCGTTCACCCAGAAACCTGAGGACTGCGGTGTCGAGCATATTGGGCCAGACATCTGGAGTTTGGCTTAGGAAATGAAGAAGACTGGCTTCCAACGAGGATACAACATGACGAACGGCCTCTTGAACGAGAGGTTCACTCTTGAAAATGTGGGGAGCTGATCGGGGTACAATCAGATTGAAATGGTCACTCCTGTACGCCCACGTGGGAGGAAAAGCAAGAAGAACAATGTCGTCAATAGATCCTTGAGAAGTGTGTGCTTCGATTGAGCACGTTAGAAGGTCAATTGAAAGCAATTTCTTCACGAACTCGAAATATTGAGCATCGGGTGGTTCGAAAGCCCACATCTCTTCCAAGAGCCATGGCCACGTCCCCACAGCAAACCAGTAGTGGTCTTCGTCTTTTTCGCTTTGCGGCGTCATCTTTGACATGCGATCCAGACATGCGTGTAAAATCCGTTGGATTCCCTTCTGTCGGTCGATAGCGAACTCCAACGACAGGCGACAGTCATAAAGGAACTCGGGGAATGAAGAATGGATGAATGGGGAGAGATGCACTAATTCTTCGATAGGGTTGCCTGTGCCTGACAGGCGAAGCACTGCATGTAGAGGCCGAATGGCCCGAAATCCCTCGCCGGGGATTCGTCCGACCAGATTATCCAGGACAGCTAGAGCCCGGTGGAAATCGGCGTCGGGATAGAAATGTTTAGCACACACCGAAAATGTCCTCAAGCACTTCAATCATGAGTGGACGATTGTCCTCAGGGCAGGATCGCATAATCTGCATGTAGAGCTCGTAAAGGCAGGAGAAAGGTGATGAGTGGGCCAGGACATGGGTTGAGTTGGTCGAAGGTCCAGAAAGGATGCTCTTCAGGACGTTACGCGGGTCGTCGTATGGGTTGTCGATGTGCCGAATAACAGTGGAGGCATACAGCATATGTCCGTTTGTTCTCCTCACGAACTTCTGAAGCAATTCATCTCCCGGCCACTCATCTTCTCCGTCTGCTGACCCTCCGTGACCGTTGACTGTCGCTGCGATACGAGATAACTCCGCCCGTATGTATGTCTCCGTATCCTGCAGATGATCTCCGAGAGCGTATAGATCCAACACCTCCACAACGTGCTGGAACGGCGGAGTACGTATGTGCTGCTTGATCCATGCTTCCGGTCTGCTRAGAATGAGGAAGGAAAGGGGRAGATGATGGGATTGGAGGTTTTGGATGAGGTTCAGCACCCGAAGCTGGTTTCCCGGTCTTCGGCGGACTTCTTCTCTAGGCGAGATTCGCGATCCGAGTTGATGCACTCGTCGATTCCGTCGACAATAATGAGTCGGTTGGGTATATCGTCGAGGTTGCTGAGAGACCTTAACGGCTCGACAATCAACTTCCTGAGCTGAACCTCGAGAGCTTTCTTCAGCACCATCGGATCGGCGTTGATAACTTCGTCAATGGGGTATTGGAGCTCGGGGATGGAGCGAACGAGCTGATACGCTAGTGTTATGATAAAACGAGCGGGCGAGTTGCGTTCCTGAGATGTCCTCCAAAAGAAGAACGTCGCCCCGACGGGACAAAATCCAAGTTCGACCGTAAGTGCCTCCAGTTTCTCCGAGACCGTCCCTGCTACGGCAGTCTTGCCATACCCTGCCGGCGCATAGACCCACATGATCGGTTTCTTCCTCCTAGACTCGTCCAGGTACCAGCCGATGATCCTGCGAACAACGACCTCCCGCGTTCCTGGATGACATAGAGGGGGGGGAAACCTCTCGTCCGAGTCGTGCATGGCGCCTGTGGCAGCATGCTGGTATAAGACCTGGAGACCTGGCAGCGCACAGTTTGGTTAATGTGACCCACATATGACGCTTCCTACTTGACTTACCATCGAGGTGGGGACGATATATTGACACGTTATGAGAAACATTGCCATTGACCACGCCGTTGATAATGGGAGCATTGCTGTGTTGTTGATTGTTCACCGTCACAGTGGATCCCCCAATTGACCGGTTGCCTTGAATCTGTTGCTCTAGCGGGAGAGGAATTCAGTACACAACGCAAACTGGGCTTCGGTACCAGGACTACGTACGACGAGCGCCAGGGTTGTAATTGCCCATCTCTCTATTTCCAACAGCGTTGGCCTGCGTAATTGATGAGCGTCTACGCTGAATGGATCGCTCTATCATAGCCGGCGTGGAGTGTATTAGCACTTTCTGAACCTCTGAATATGCTTCGACCTCACCTTCCGCTTCCGCTCTTATTCGTCTCTCTTGTTTCGCACCTAGAATGGCCGTCGGGTTGGTGATGCGCTGGTAAGGGTTCTCAGATGAATTTGCGCCCTGTTATAGCTTCGCAACTCTCTCCCTCAAACGTGAGGAAGCACGCTTAGAAACAGGAGGGCAAAGAAAAAAGAGACTCCGCAGGAAATGGGTATATCGCTTGGAGGCGAGGTGGAGAGAAAATAGGGTGGTCGACGCCGGAACAGTCGTCTGTTTAAAAGTACTTACATTCTTCCTGTTCTGCAATATGATCCCGACCCAATACTAGTACAGCCTTCATGCTGTCTGTCGAAGCGAAATACATGTTGACGATTGTTGTGCCTCAGTCTCCAAGTTACCTACATCCCTGTTACCCGCCGAAAGACAAAAGTTGCAGACACCCTGGTTCAAGGGGGGTCCAGGCAAGCAAACCGAACATGGCAGGTGAAGAATCCCCAAAAGGCAGGTGGAAGATTCGGTTTCGGGGTCCCTAGCCTTAAAAGGTATGCCTATGATAACATCATACCGGCCATCAGCTCGTCGACCATCCTTGCACTTCGAAGAAGGCACTATAATCAGCAAAAAAGAGGCTCCTATAAGTACAAGGATGCCACTCGAGTGCTAACCAAGGTTTTTTTTATTTTATTTGCTTCGATTTTCATGCTACAATCCAGTTTGTCATGTCGCCCTTACCTCCGAATCCGATCTCGAGAGCAGACGTTTGGCGAGTCGCCGTATGATGGGATCAGATAAGCCGAGCGGACCCCATGGTCGCTATCCAACAGGTGCCCTGGGAAGTTGTCATACGCCGCTTGCTAGCCTGGACCCCCCTCGCCCTGGTTACCAACATAGCGTTCCTATCCCCTCTGGTTTTCGACAACGCTTTCCAACCCGGCGCTGGTAAATTTGGATGTCAAGCACTCGCCATGATGGCTGATTAGAGTGAGCGCTTTAGTATCTCGCCAGAGGAGGATACAACTTGAAGCTCGTGCCATCAATTTGCGCTGCAGGTGAGCTGTGTTTGTGAAGGCCACCATCACTCCATCAAACCAATTGATCACGTTCAGCGCTCACTAATCTAATCTGCCCATTCGCTCACCCCATTGACGCTCTCGTCTCATTTTCGACTACTCACCTCTGACAGCCCCTTCACTGCTGAAACCATGTCGGCGCAGGCATCATCATCATCATCATCGAATACCAACACAAACCTCGACGTCCTGTTCGCCCGGGGCGTCCTCGCTCGTCTATCCACATGGCCTGCTCTGCGAGTCGCGCTTCAGGAATCCTGGGGGTCATCTGCAGGGGCGGATAAGAAGAGTCTACTGGCATCAGAAATACTGGATGCTTTCCAGGGTTCTGCCCCACCAAACTCGAAATCAACATCGACGAATAGCAGCAGCAGTAATCCACAGGCACCCGTAGACGACATCTACATTGAAGACCTACTCTTGCAAATCATGGAAGAAGAGTTTGACGTTAGTGTGGAAGATGGGAGCAGCGAAACCGTTTCGAAAGATATCTTCAAAATCTACGAAGAAGTGTATAACTCGGAAGGGAAAGCACGAGACGCGCTCGTGAAAAAATTTGAGGAGGCTGCGGAGAAAACTGGGAAGGGGAGAGTGGATGTGTCTATTCAGCGAGAGGACGGCGACATCGAGGACGATGACGACGATGAAGAGGATTGGGAGGACGAGGATGGTGATGGGGACGTACAGATGGGAGAAGGAGAGGAGCAGGCCCCACAGCTTATTGACCACCAGGCGAGGAGGAGAGAGGAGCCGGAGGTGGATGAGGATGGGTTTACGATGGTTAAAGGGAGAGGGAAAGGGAGACGATGATAGGATTGTGTTCTGTTCATTAGGAGCTCTATTTCTTGGAAAAAGAGTCCTCGACATTCGTATACTCGCCGCAAGACAACAATTCTTTGGACGAAGACTATCTCGATACTGGAAAAACTGTATCTGCCCCTCTCCACGGTCTCATCTATCCAAATTTCAGATTGCTGTATAGAGGCATGCAGGTATGAAGAGAGAGACTTTTTAATAGTATTTTGCGCGTTGCGTGGAGGTAGATCTACCCTTGCTGTTAGGTTAGTCGAAGCAACTTGAACCTGGGATGGCGGGAAGATCAAGGGAGAAGGACGATATCTGGACCCCTTTTCGAGACTTAGAAAGGTATATTATCTCCGCTATACCCTTACCTTGAACAACCATCACTCTCGCGGAGGGAGGTACAATGAGGAGCGTCACTTAACATTCACTTATTAAATTATGTAATTCTGAAAAAAAAAAAAATCCAGTAAACCCTGCGACGCGTCTGTCGCGTCGATCAACTGATCCATCTCCTCCTCCTCCTCCCTTTCTTCCATCCAAAAGCCCAGGCGGCAACGCAATATCACGAATCCAAAAATGAACCCTAGTACAGTAGCATCGGGAAGCTCAGCGCCAGCCCACAACGCGCCTCTACCACCAAGCACGACATCGGCAGCACGGTCGTCGCGTATAGCGCCCCATTCGCATATCAAGGGCCTTGGGTTGACGCCAGAGGGGTTTGCGAATGTCGACTCTGCGGGATTTGTAGGGCAAAATCAAGCGAGAGAGGTGAGTAGTCTTGCCGATTTTTCGTTCCTTGCTTGTCAGTAGTATGAATCTATCGCTTCGCTTGTTTGATTCTTTTTGTCATCCATCTTGTCGTTTTCTATCCATTCATACCTTCATCTGACCACACTGTACCTTCTATAGGCCTGCGGAGTCNATTGTCGACCTCATAAAATCACGCAAATTCTCTGGCAGGGCCCTGCTGCTCGTCGGAGCTCCGGGAACAGGAAAGACTGCATTGGCTCTTGCTGTATCGAATGAGCTTGGTACCAAAGTACCTTTCGTGCCGATGGTGGGGAGTGAGGTGTACAGTACCGAGGTGAAGAAGACGGAGGTGTTGCATGAGGCGTTTCGGAGGGCTATCGGTGAGTTGCTGTTCCAGCTTTCCTTTTGCTTGTTTCTTTTTCTTTTCTTTTTTTATTGTTTGCGTATTGGGTGTTTCTCGCCCTTGGGCTGCATCTTACTTCAATTTGCGTTGGAATACTTCCCATTTTTGAACGCAAGCGTGGCCTGCACTGAAATCTAAGTCCCAAAAAAGCAGCCCTGGAACGGCGCTTACGTTGGTTCGAGGTCCCACATCGGTTACCACGGGATTTCGCGTTTGCCAATGCTGCAGCTCGATTGAATGTGGTCTTATGGACACGACTTTGGAAAGACTTTCGTTTCCGTGTGGGGCAAACTCAGCCACAGGACGAGACACCGTTCTGCTGACCCAGCGGCCCTTCCAGTGCCTCGCGCCGCTTCGACCTTTCACTCTTCTCGTTTTTGGTTCGAGGTATTGGATTCCGGGTCTGTTCCGATTGACTTGAAATTGTTCAAGCAATTCCCGGCTTTCTGGATGCATAGGTTGACGTCTAAAAGCATGACCATGATCCCCGTCGCTCTAGTGGGTCTCGTGAACCACCACGTTCCCTGCTCACAGGATCTTTCAACCAAATCTCTCCCCCCGAATACTGGGGTACAGATACAGATGTCGAGTGCCCCTTCATCACCTCGCCAGGTCCCTCGTGTCGTGTCACCTGTCTCCCTTTCGTCATACTACTTCCTCTTCGCTTTCTCATCGCGTAAAATAAACTTAATCTAACAAACGAACACTTTACCCCGCAAATTAGGCCTCCGAATCAAAGAAACCAAAGAAGTCTACGAAGGCGAAGTCACCGAACTCACACCCACCGAGTCGGAGAACCCCTTGAGCGGGTACGGCAAAACCGTCTCGCACGTCGTCGTCGGTCTCAAAACCGTGCGAGGGACTAAACAGCTCCGGCTGGACCCTACGATCTATGAGGCGATGTTGAAAGAAAGGATTGTTGTGGGGGATGTTATTTATGTCGAGTGTAGTACTGGAGCTGTCAAGGTATATCTCTCTTCTATTTTTAAATGCGAGAAAGGGACTAATGACGACCCTTCTAGCGAGTTGGCCGCTCAGATGCCTACGCCTCCTCGTACGACCTCGAAGCCGAGACGTACGTCCCCCTTCCGAAAGGGGACGTCCGCAAACGCAAGGAACTTGTTCAAGACGTCACTCTGGGCGATCTCGACGCTGCCAATGCTCGCCCACAGGGCGGGCAGGATATTATGAGCGTCATGGGAAGTTTGGTGAAGAGCGGGAGAACCGAAGTCACGGATAAGTTGAGGAAGGAGGTGAACAAGGTTGTGAAGAGTTATGTTGATCAGGGTGTGGCGGAGGTGGTGCCTGGGGTTGTCTTCATTGATGAGGTGGGTTTTTGCTCCCTCCCCTCGCCTTTCCTATGCCTCTTCTCCTCTGTCTTCCTAACATGCCACGGTGCTTTTCTGCCCAGAACGAAAATAACTTTTGAGTGCTAATTTTATTTATTTGATAGGTTCACATGCTTGATATCGAGTGCTTTACTTACCTCAATGCTCTCCTCGAATCTAGTATGGCGCCGACGGTAATCTTTGCTACCAACCGGGGTAACTCTCTCATTCGAGGGACCACGGATATCGTATCCGCGCATGGTATCCCGGTGGACCTTTTGGACCGGTAAGCCGCTCGTCCTTTCTTTCTATCGATAGCGATCTTCGCCCGAAATGCCCTATCCCAGTTCTTCGTGAAAACTTCCTTTCTCGCTCGAATCCTTACTCCTTTCTACACATCTTCCGTTTCCGTTGCCTACCACACACGGGGTTCTAATGTGTCTTTTTCCTCTAATTTCTAGGTGTATGATCGTAAAAACGGAAAGCTACTCAACGGAGCAAATAGCTAAAGTGTTGCAGCTACGAGCGAACGTGGAAGGGCTCAAGTTGGGTACTGGTGTGCTTGACAGGTTGGCGAGGGAGGGCGAGAAGTCGTCCTTACGGTGGGTGTCCTATCCTTCTTTGCCTCTCCATTGCGAAATAACTGACAATTGAACGAACATCATATTCAAATAGATATGCTCTACAGCTCTTAACACCCGCCTCGATCCTTGCCCAGCTCGCTGGGCGGGCCCAGATCGAAGTAGAAGATATTGGAGAGATGAACGAACTATTCTTGGATGCTAAGACGAGTGCGGCGAGTATCAAGGATGCCGGGTACGAGTTGTAGTACCAGCCTGTTGCTGTTCGGTGCATTGCGTTTGCGGTCGTGTGCTCATTTTTCGATTCGATTTCGCCTTCTTGGATTCGTCATTGCATCCCTGCCTGGAGAGTCGGACGACCCTTTTGTGTATGTATACAATAGACCTATATGCTATATGTAGATGTAAACGTCCGTCTATGCTTGGACGTAAAACTAGGGCTCGTTCGGGACTCGGGTCGGTTTGGAGCCTCCTTTTTCTTCGGAACAGGCTCGAGAAGCACAGTGGGTGCCTCGGGCCTCGGGGTTGAGTTTCTTGCGAGCCCGAGCTTCGAGGAGTGTCTGGGCCGGGGAGCCTATAACGGCGTCTTAGTGGTTCGTGGTTTCAAGTTCTGTGTGCAGTCGGGGAATTGAGGCATTGAGTGGTATGCCCGAGCCCGAGTCCTGAGTGGTCGGGTATCCCCGCTCGAGACTTAGAGGCATGCTCCAAATACAATCTGGAGCTAAGAGCTTCCAGCTTTTTCATTGCTTTAACGCGAAGTGAATATGCATGAGTTGAATGCGGGAGTGAATTGCCTTTAAGCTTTATTGGTTCAATTTCAAGTGTTAACGTTGACTAGGCATGTCTGGTCTCGTGTTGATCTATATCAGACTCATTTCCGTAGGAGGTCATTAGTGTTAGAGCACGATGCCCCTCGCTGTTTTGACCATATTAATCAAGGTTTTTCTTGTGTTGTGTTTGAGTGGGAGCCCGAGTCGGACTTGTTTAACCGTAGAGTTTCAAGTTCATGGTCTTCTGACCTTCATTCGCAGGCCCACCGACACTGGACAGCATCGGTCGTTTCTCAGCTTGACACTCGAAAAGAAGTTCAATTCCCTAAAATTTCTCTCCTCATTCCCGACAGTTCTAGAACGTTGGACTGATATTGACCTGACCGGCTACCTCTTTCTTTTCTTTGCCAACTTCGCTCTTTCAAAATGTCATTCATTGATTCGCCGGGTATATCTGTCAAATTCCCGGTCGTGTGCCCCTACATCGGATTAATGTCCGGAGTGCTCTATTCACTCTCATTCATACTATACTTAGTTAATTTGGAATTTGGAATTTTGACTATAAATTTTGACATCGACACGTCTTGTCCATTAAGCAGTTCAGAACCGATGATGATTTGCGCCCGAGGAGAAAATGTTGGGGAGTCATCGCGTTTTTCACCTCGAGGTGTGGGGGTGTGGGGTAAGTACGTAATGCAATCCAGCAGCAGGTGTAGCTCCAGCTTGTTACCCTGGGCTTGCGCTTGAGTTCATCTCGCTGCTGAGCCACCGGGTACCGTGTACTCGCCTCCTCACCCAATTCGCAAGGCGTTTTCGATTGGCAAAAGTCTTCACAAGTTCATTGCTGAGTTCAACGGCCCGACTTCAATTTGAAATTCGCCTCATGATCACTAAATGAAATCAGAAAGAAAAGTTTTCTATGACCATTAGAAGGCATCTCGTTCAAGCCACCGAAGTGCCTTAAAGCACCTTTTCCGCGAATGAGGCTTGATTTACCGGAGCACTGGGTTCGGGTTGCCTTGCCATGGCAATAGGTGCGTCCCGCTGTCCAGAGTTGACTTACGATATTACCCCACAAAGTTCTGCAAAACCTCGATGGCAGGTGCCAGGCNAAATGCAATCNGATCATCCCGTACCCTTGGGGTATTCACATCGAGGGGTGTGTACCCGGAACATGGGACAGACAAACGACAGGATGGTGGAAGTACGTACATTTTGGAAACGTGGTGAAGGGCCTAGAGGGCTTGCCAGGGGTGACATGTCTTTCAGAAACAACGCGAGATAGGCGATAGTGGGTGGCAGACGTCGTCGGCTGGACCCGGCGCGCGCCGCGTATCATTTTCTTTTAGCTTCTGTCATCTCCAGAATCCTGGCACCGCTACCCCGTTCAGCGGCGGAGATTTAGCGCGCCCACATCCCGCATCACGACGTGGTGCGCTTGGACGTCGGCATCGTCATCATCTGACATACGTAGAGTGGTGATGTACCCCAGTTTCTGGGGTTCGGGCGGTTTTGAACAGAAGAGAAGCAGTGGAAGGTGTGTATACGGTAAGGCTTATCGCTGGCTCCATGACCTTGACAAAGGCCATTTGGACGTTTGAGCATGTTCTATGTCTGGGTGACGGTATTATGACGGTAGAATGAGCATGTTATGCTATGGCATTCGAATTGGGCGAACGTTCAGACTGTCAAAAGGTGATTTGATTTCAAATTTATCTTCCGAGCTTCACTGAGTGACTAACCCTCAGAATTCAAAGCTCTTCTCCCGAAGGAGATTCTTTGACCAGATTCATGGGTTCGGCCATGGGCATGGTCGCTACGTTTCCAGATTCCAGGTTCTTTCCCGCTTTCTATCTAATTCGTGCCACCCATACGAATTTTTCTTTTCGCATGCCGCCACAACATCTGACCCTCCCTAGGACCCCTTATCAGGTGCCCTCAACGCATATCACACGAAACTTGAATCGTCACATCTCCGATTGATTGTCGTATCATCCTTTCCTTGCTGCCTGGTCATAACCGTCGTAAACAACGCATCATGTCACCCACTGTCAACCGCACACGTACCCGAAATTGCAGCTGTCCAGTTACAGCAAAGTCAGACCAAGGCTCACTAGCAACGGGAGGAAGGGCCACGAGAAAGGCCGGTCGCTTCGCAGAGTGTGCTTCTAGCGGTGTGGGGTAATGTGACCGGGTTCCTTGGGTCCTCTAACTGCCCCATTCACACTACTTTCGTGATGATGATGGATGTCATCGAACAACCTATTTATTGACCTGTTACTTGTTTTAGGTAGCTTTACTTGCTTGGTCACTTGTAAGGTACCACGACGATTAGAAACCGCGCCGCACGCAGGGCAGGCATTTAATCCCGTCGGCCACATGCACAGTTCCCGCATTCAATACTTACCGTGACGTCCCTTTGAGAAGGTGATCCCCTTCGATCGGTGGGTGAGTTGTCGGTTGTTAGAGATGCGGGTGCAACATGACTTATTGGGATAGTGCTTAGACGCGGTACTTCCTTCTAGAGGACTCGGGGTGTTTTGATTGTGTGTTGTTTGAGTGGCTGCGCTTCGCTCCCTCTTTCGCTTTCTCCGGCCCCTGCTCTTTCCTGTTAGGCCCCTTTTGCCGCTCGTCCCAGCCCCTCGTGTTTCCGGCTTATAAAAGGTCGCGAGGTTTTGTGGTGGCTCGTCACTTCTGCCCCCAGTCCACAACGGCACAGCAAACAGACGCGCTACTACGACCACCACTGCATACCCCTTGAACGTACTACTACGACTACCACCACTGCCACCTACCCTGCTTTCGTCCCTCAGCAACCCTTCGACACCCAAATTACCCAGTACTATCAGCCATGCAGATGCACTCGCTCAAAACCATCCCCATTACCCTCGAGGACCGCACAGCTGCCATCACCAACACCGACTTTGACGACATGTACGACCGCGTATTCTACCAGGTCGTTCGGAACCCTGGAGACACCATAACTCGTATTTACGAGATGCACGTACGAGCTTCGCGCTCTCGCAACGCTGCTCCCCAAGGCCCTACAAAGGGAGAGCCAGTTATTCTGCTGCAGTTCCAGCCCGACGAGACGCTGGGCATGATTTCGTTCCCGAAGACGAGAACTAGTATGCCTATGAACCAGTTCCTGAGGAAGATTTCGTTCTTTGGCTCGTAAGTATCTTTTCTTGCTTCTTTTCGTCAATTTCATCGTGGATGACGTTACTCAAAATTGTTCTTGCTGCGTATTCTTACAGATCTCTGATGAGGAAGTTCGTCGCATCGGATGGCAGGGAGTATAAATGGAGCTATAGATCTCTGGAGGAGCAAGAGTGGACGGTGAGTAATGCGAAAATCGCGCAATGGCTTAGGCTGACATTTCACTGCCTCATAGTGCTCTACCGCGGATGATAGCTATCTCGTCGCGCACTATGACTTGAAACCGCCCGAGATGCCTATTTACGACGTGTCGGGTAACAAACTCATTATCTACCCCCACTTCGTCCATATCACTGCCGGTGAGTTAAATATCATTTCTCCCGTTATGTATCGGCCCCTGACTAATTATGTGTGCTCTTCCTCAGATATCTTGGCCAGTCTCCTCATCATGCGCCATATCTCGCAATACAACCTCTAATCATGGACTTCTTTGTCCAGCGCCCTCAAAAATACTCCTTGTGAATATACCAACGGGTACCCAACGGACTTAGACAGCTCACTTTCTCGTCTGGGTCCTCCACCACCTCATTGCATAATTCACCACATTGTACCACCACCCACACGGACACTCACATCACGATTCACCCACTTGCATACGCATTTGTACCACTATAATATCGCACTGTCATCTCATTGTACAACATTGTCCTATCAGCACGGTCATCGTCTAATAACACTATATTCCTAATTTCCTCTCAGCTTGGCCTTTGACCTCGCCTTGTCGACCTTTGAAGCTTCCCCAACGAGCAGACGGGCGGCGATCACCGACCTCGGTGTCGGCAAGAGCCCGGCGCCGGAGCGTGGAGTAAGGACGGGTTGTTGATCTGTCCCACGATTGGTTGGTTCCCAATTTCCATCACCATTCGAACCTTTTTCTCGAAAACCCGCGCTCCGATAAGCCCAGATGTCCGCTCAACCACAACAGCCCTTCGTCCAGTCCGGCGAGCCCCTAAATGTTTTTCTGCGAAAATTCTGGCAACGCCAGGTAGACGCTGCAGAGCAGGAGACGCCAGATTATAGACACCCACCCCTGCCACTGGCGAGGATTAAGAAGGTTATGAAGAGTGACCCGGATGTAAAGGTCTGTGCTGGCTCGATGCTGATTGGCCAGCGATCGTTGACGAATCAGTGTCGCTTGTAGATGATTGCTGCAGATGGTATGTCTCCAAGCCTCCTCTGAAAGCCTATTGGTGGCACTCTGAGCCGAATATTTAAATTGACGCGTCATCTGTTCGTTTCCAGCGCCAATTTTATTTTGCAAGGCTTGCGAAAGTATGTTGATCTTATCCTCGACTTTGTGATTCAAGGATATTGACCCTTACTCTAGTTTTTATCTCCGAAATAACGGCGAGGGCTTTTATTATCGCAGACTCTAATAAACGCCGGACATTATCGCGTGCAGATATAGCGAAGGCATTGAGCAAGGCTGATCAATTTGACTTCCTCATTGACATCGTACCACGCGATGATCTGCCTTTCCCAGGCGCTTCCAGCTCTAACGGCACTGCCGGGAAGAAGAACGCCAATATAGCAGCCCCAAAGTCCAATCAGGTATGACACAATCTGCGCTGCTGTTTCAGCGTCGTATTAAATTTATTTTCTTGCCTTACCAGACACCGCCCGCTTTGGAAGGCTCGGGTGGATTGGACTTGGAGAACGGGGAAGGGTCGACGGGGAATGGGAACGAAACAATCGAGCAAGTAAGCTGACGAAACTATTTGCAATACGAACGACATATGCTGACTGGATTTGTCTTTCCCCTCAAGCTGGAATCACTGCTCAGTGGTGGCACTCCCTCGGAGCGCGGTTCCCATTCGTAATTTCACACCTTTGGTTTCCAGATTGCGAACCACGTATACCCTTTTCGATAACGCTCATATACCCCATTTTTCGACTTTCCTAAACACTCACGCTTCACCAAAGACGGGCGCAGTCGCGTCGAATCAAGCCCTTATCATGGCTCCGACTTGCTGCCGCCGTCAGCCAGCCTGGCTCCCTGTGCAGCTACCTTGGGTCATCCCTACTTCCTGGAGGTATAGGTGCGACAACGGCGGCGCGACGCCGTGCCCTGTGCCACCCGCAGCATGCTATTCAGCGTCGGATCTTTCAACACGCTGCGTCCACATTGCCACCACCTGGGTTTCACGGACCTTACTTCACCTCCTTTGAAGCTCTTCGAAGTTCTAAGAAGCTTGCGCAATCGTTATCAAAACATCGGATAGCCTTGGGAGCGTGGCTCATGTCGCATAAAAAGTATAAGGCCATCCTTTCCTCTTCTTCACTCAAGTAATACCTTCGTGCTATCTGCTTCGCCGGATGGAACATCCAACTATGCTTTCTACTATTCTATCGCTATCACAGTATGTTGTTATCATCTTCGTATCTAGACTTTTGTTGTGGTGTGACGCCAACTTCGTCGTTATCTTTCGTTTAGCTTGCCTTTGCGATAACTAGGACCTGTAACCATGTATAGTTCAACCGCATTTTTTTCCAGAACGAGACTCGACGACTTTCATGAAATCTCCGCAGCTGAAAATTTCTTCGATCCTCGCTCGTGTGGCATCTGTGATACCACGTTTTTGGTCGATCCTTTCTCTCTATAGCAGAAAGAATAGCGGGAGAGCCTGCGACTCGCCGAGAGCTCTCGGTGGCTTTGATACCACACGCGTTTCACCATTGCGGGATCATATATGAGTGTGACTACGAAAGAATTCAGCGAATGAATACAGCTTGGGTAACAGCACATCGCAGCCCGCAGGAGCGGGAAGCAGGGCTGGAGTAATTCTGTGACATTGCAGCAAGGGTTAGCATTGAGAACGGGAGGAGAGCAGAATTAAGACGACGTCATTATACTGTGCATATACTTGCTACTCGGGCACCCGTCACCGCCCCCATCACCCAAGAAATCCAGAAGATCTGTATTCAGCGAACCATTTGTGTACATTTCCGGAAAGAGCACCGTCAACGTCAGACGGATCCGTTCAATCTATGCGCAGTGCGCGGGAAGGGGACCAGCCGAAGAGAGGTTTATGCACCAGATTTCCGGGCTGAATAGGCTTGCTTTGGGATGTGACGAGGGCCCGGAAACAGGTGATGATTAGATGTAAGCAGTCTCTCGTCACTCACCTTAGCCCCCATGCTCCGGTGAGTGATTGCCAGTGCGTCCAAATATGTATGGACGTGCTCATCAAGGAGGGTATACATACCCTGCACCCACAGCGCAAATCCGAAGCGGTGCGCCTACGTACAAAGGGGAAGAGGGCGCTAAAACTAAAGCGGTATGAACAGGGTTTAAATTCTTCAGAGCACCGCATGATCGTTGCGGGTTATTATTGGTATGCAGGCGCTGGAGGGCGCTGATGTATGTGTGGAGAATACAAACGGCATCTATTGAATTTCTATTGAATAGGGCAGAGAAAGACCGCGGGGGCAATACGACAAGCAAGGAGAACAAAATGGTTTCGCGCGCGAGGAAGAAGGATATCAATAAAATGGGGGCAGCGATACGACATCCCATGAAACGAATGAATGGATTCAAAGACTAGTCCGTGACGGACGCAGTGGTGACTAAGAAAAGAGGGAAGCGAAACGAGAAGCACGAAGATAAAAGAAGGCGAAGCAAGACGAAGAAAGACACGACTGAAGACGAAAGAGGAGAGAATCAAAGAGGAATGAAACCGAGAGCTGAGAAAATAAATCCATGCACACACACTCGAACGGGGAACCTTGCACCTCTTCACACCGGCCTTGACAGAAATACGACACCCCTTCACCCTTCCCGCTGCCATATTACACCCCAACACGCCCACGACTGCTGTTAACCATCTGGCATCCAGCACGGCCGGCACGACGTATAGGGGAAGGAAATGAAGGAGGAACGAGACGAGCCCAGAACAGGAAGAGAACAGGGGTCGCAAGCCTCAACCGCCCACCCCGGTCACTCATCTAACCTAAGCTGCGTAAAACACCGATTCAGGACGTCCAAATCCAAGGTCTCGGAGATCCACACCATTCCTCCTGCCCACCCCAAGACTCTGTTGTTGCTCCATGATAATTTCAGCCCTCTTCCTGTAATGCGTACGACGAGCGCTGGCACCGGTGTTTTCTTTCTCCCGACCTCGATTGCGTCCGTGGCTCGAACCTTCCTTAGTACTACTACGGCTGAGACTTGAGGGTGCAAGCGATGCTATCGTCATCGCTCGAGAGAGGTAGCTATGGATGGAAGGCTGACATGGCGGGCCCGTGGCAAATAGCGGATACCGTGTATCGGCGAAAGTCAACCCGACCAGGTCGCCCGCTGCAACCGAGTTCTCGGTCTGTACGAGGATCGAAGTGCGCAGAATCGACAGGCTTTGACGACGGGCGTTATGCTTCCGGTCCTCAGTCGAATTGATAGGAAGAGGGTCGTTGATGCGCGAAACCATCAGTTCGCGGAGGTTGGATTGGGGTGCGGATTGACGAGTAGCTGGAGCGATGCTGATAGGTTGTCTATGRTTGTCGTTAAAAAGGGTCACAGTGCCTGAGCCCGAGGAAAGAGTCGACGACCTTGGGTCTGGACCGGTGTAGAAGATCGAATATAAGCATCGAGCTTTTGGAGAAGAATGAGAGAGCGTACCTCGGTCGTGAAGTTCCATCGCCTTGCCTCGATGCCAGGTAATCCATTGCGCTTCCACCTCATCGTTGTCACTGTTCCTCTCGTTCTCGCTGCTTCCATCCGACTTGTCCTCAGAGCCATTCTCAACCTCCAAACTCGGGCTGGTACTGACACTCTCCGCATCGGATCCTGTTTCGGACGACTCTCCCGCCGACAAATACGATACAGTCGGAGTGGCCCCCCTGCTAATCGTCGAAGACGTGAATTGAGTATCGTTCGTCCCGCTGCGATTACGACCAGATCCCGTGGCCGAGGGCGAGCCACTACAAGCGTGGTTGGAAGGAACAACCCTGAGCCTGACGGATTCGCGGGTTCCAGGTACCCTAAGGAAAAAGACTGGCTGAGTGACCGACCCCCTCCTCGCTTGAATGAAAGTTACATCGTGCGGCGATACCGAAGAGGTATCGTCCTCGCTACTGGAGGTGTAGGGACCCGTTGAGCTGCTTTCTTTGCCAGTCTCCTCTGAGTCGGAGTAGCTCGGGTCAAACTTGGGTCCGGGGGGAATGACAGGGATAGATGATGCTGAAGGGACGAGGAACGAAGGTGCGGTCGAAGCTTGCCGGTCGAATTCCTCAGGATCGATTGCAGCCATGGTCGTATCTTCAGCCACTTCTGTTTGGGGGACATCGATATATTCTTGATTTCTCGACGCATTAGGGACCTCCTGAGACGACTCGTTAACCCCATGAATAGTTGCCTCGCCGAGGGAAGAGGGCTCCCGGCAATAGTGCTCATAGTAGAACATGAGGTAGCGCAGCTCGGGTGCGGAGAACGATGACGGAAGCTTGGCGTTTTCAACATCATCCCCCGATACAAGGGTCAGGTCGGGGATTGAGAGAAAGCTCGAGGCTGAGAATGCCAGCATCGAACAATCGGTCATTTGAGGGGAGGGTCGCCTGTCATTGGGCTGATCACGCTGGACGTCGTGGTGCGTGACTTTTCCTTCGAGAAGGCTGTCCCCTGAATGAGGGGTGGAGGTTGGAGGGGGAGATCCAAGGGAATTGGGGTAGTGGTTATTGCCGGAGGATGCGAGGTTTACACCATCGACAGCATCGGCAGAGGCTAAGGTGACGCCTGTTGTCGGAGGGAATAGCGACTGAGGCCCTCTGTGTTGGTCAGGATTGAACTGTGGACAATATTTGAGGAATCCAGAGTCGGTTGGCAAACTCTGAATTCCCGACTCCTGTGGCAAGTCCTCGCTCCCTGAAAATGGTATTGGTGCCCAGGACTGGCTGAAGAGCATGGCCTTGGCCTTGGCGGACTCTAAGAGCGATATCCTGCCGTGATGTAGAATGTAAGGTGAGAGGACGGAGGACGTCAGGGTGGGGGTACTGGGCCCTGTCGAAGACGGCGAAGAGGTGCCAGAAAGGGTTGGACTGTAGACGGATGAGGATGCTGAATGGGCGTCTTGATAACCCAAGTACGGGCTCATCATAAATGAAGAAACTGGGGTTGGCGGAGGGAGGATACCGCACTCCAAATCGTCGGGTTCTTGAGGAGCCCCCTGGCCTGGTGCGGGGGCTGACTCCATCACGGGAGCATGGGACGTCTTCAGGGTTTGGTACTCGGAGGGCGTGACCGACGTATCGGTCGTAGGAGGAAGTCCCAAGTAGAAAACGAAACCGGCGATGAATGAGCGCCATAGGTTTTTGAGGGCCGCGATAATGTCGAGCACCAGCTTCGGAGGCGGCATCTTTGAACGGCAATCCTGCAAGCAAATTGGTTGAGCTAGTCCATTACAAAAAGACGGTCAGCTTACCTGAGGGCTCAGCAGTGCGAGAGCGAGTGGAATCCCTTGGGATCTCGCGGAGACATTTATTGCCCATTCCATTGCCAACTGCCAACACAAAACTGTCATCCTCCGTGGGCCATTCCAGTTAATCGGTACGAAGCTGTGCACTGGGCTGGTTCTTCGCACATGTTCAAGGCCACCATATCCTAAGGAGAGTCGTAGGGTTTTAAGCAAATAGAACCTGAGGTTCGGCGCGTTGTTAGTTGGTTGGTGGAAGAGAATCAAGTTGAAATGATTGATGACGTTGGGAGACTCGGTTGGTCGGTTACAAGTTACCGGAATCTCCAGCCACAAGGCAAAAGCTTTCGATCCAAACAGTGGCAAATAAATTGATTGCCGTCTTGAAGTAGTACTTGATCCAAACTCGTCGAGCGACGCCGACTTTGGCACTTCCGACATAATGAAGAGAAAAAAACACAGATTGACTGCAATATTATCATGCGCTTACCACCCAATTTTACCCTGCCATCTTTTAAGCCCGGTCTGAGGCCTGGGCAAATCTGAACTAATCTCCATATGTAGGGCTGGCGGAAACGGTGAGCATCTCGACTTGTCGATTTCGAGAACTGAAATTTTAACAAAGCCGGACGCATTAACGAAGCCAGACAGTACTCTACACCCTTAGATGCGCACATAATCACTGACGAGTCCGAGCCACGACTTGAATTCAGCGTACGTCGTCTGCCTCCAACGCCAGGTCATCTCGCAGGTTCGAGCCCCAACTTGGACCGTTCAAGACATGCTCTTCCTAACGCCGGCAACATCGCCTGTTTCCCCGAATTCTCTCATTGCGAAAGCAGCACTCGTATTTGGCTCATCCCGCGGATTCATTGACATGTGTAGCGTCGCTGATAGTCAAGATTCAACAGCATCGAAATGTAATCCTGTCCTACAGCCGTCATCGATGCTTTCTGTGGAATTCTCCAGACTACTTGAAGGTGTAGCGATGCTATGCTTCTCTGCCTCAGTGTCGCTACAGAGTCCGCCATTGGTATGTGGTTCGGATCCCGGCATGGCTAACCACGTCTCCCGGAGGAAACGGAGACGTCCGAGTACAAATGCATTTGTTTTTGCATTTTTAGCTCAATTTCCTCGTTAAAATCAGGATACTGAGCTCAATCGGCGCTGGTTACAACCACCCTGTCTCAAGAGATATGGGATGAAAGAGCTGCTGTGGCGGCAATCCTCCATTCTTCCGTCGCCACGCCAAGAGGGCCTCATTGGGCGCTCGACTCAGTCAAATATTCTGGAGTCGTTTTGGGCGGAATATGGCAGACAGCCAGTCAGGTTTTCTATGGAAAAACGCCCCCCATAGGTATGGAGTGCCTTATCCTCTTCATTTCTTGCCGAACCGTGTCCTTGTAGCAGTTATGGCGTCATTCTTTCGCTGCTTCACTCGAAGGTGTCGATGGAAGTTTGACCCAGAACGACCGTGATGAGTAAGAAGACTAAACCAGGCGTGGCTCTGCTTGACCGACCCATTGTGCGGCTTGTTTGCATCGGAGTATGTAGTGTTCAACAACGTCTCCTTTCGCGTTTGTCCCAGCCGGCGCTCCCGCAGCCGGCCGAACCAGTCGCCGACTTCCCTCAGTTCAGGGCCGCCCAGTCCTGATGTCCTGGCCCATTGACAGCCCGATATGGTAAGTAGCCACTCATCGTGAAAGACGGCGAACTGACAAAACAAGCACACAAAGACCATATTGATAGCTAAATTGAGGAAACTTGTCAATGTGGGAAGATAATGAGGCAACATCCTCCAAAGTATGGAGTATATAAGCGTCAGAAGCTGCAGATTGTCTATCTTCTCACTTCCTCTCGAGACGCATTTCGACGACCTTCATTTCTTCATCGACAGTGCCATAGACTCAGGGTTTATGCAGCAAGCCCACAACTTCAACGCTCCCCCAGAATATCGATATCTTAATCATTTCTACAGATATGTGCGCTGGGAACGAAGTGATATCAGAGGCCTTTATAATCCTACAATTAGCTTCGAGATAGATCGCAGAAACGGGCAGGTATACCGACTCGGTAGATGTGAGCATTCTTGCACGGCATGTTTAAATAAAATCAACTGACCCGTGTTCGTTAGGGAGTGGCGAAACAGTTGCAAGGATCCTTCAGCGACCCGAAGACGATCCCTGGCGAATAGATGATCACCTTGCCTCCTTACTCTTGCAAAAGGTTGAGGATCACGACCGCATGGTGCGCGTGACTGCTGAGCGGGCCAGACAACCTCCCACAGCACTTCCTGGGGTGGCACACGCCCTGAATCCGCCTCCCATTCCACAATCAAAATCAAAAGTTGGACTTCCTACGACTCGCTGGCTAGAACCCGAGGAACCCCTCCGTCGGCTCGGATACAAAAAGATCCAGTGGGGCCTGGAAGGAGGTGCCCCTGAACTACGACGTGGGGAGTTTTACAGAGTCTTGTACCGTGAGCAGCTCAACCAATATCTCTCCAGCCCAGAACTCGTGTACTCACGCGAACTCGTTGAAACAGTTGATTATACAGCAGTCCTTCGGCAGCGGTCTAGCAGTTTCGATGAGCTATACTGGATCGATTTTCGACTCGGTGATACCCTCTACCAAATGGCCCACCCACAAGAGCCGGCTGAGACTCCATGGGAAAATTGGAAGGATCAGGGATTACAGGTTGCTGACTACGCCACCTGCCCGGGCAGGTTGATGTGGAAATGACTTGTTCTGGTAGATCTTGCCTCTGAGCGAGTCAGTGGTAGACCTTGGCACATACCAACCCGACTTCTCTATCGCTCGCAGCTGTAGGTTGGACCTGCTTCGAGTACTAATAGACGCGCTCTCACTGAAATTATGATATCACTGTATTCCCTTGAACTAGTCCACTGAAGGTACCTCAACCAGTTGGTAACCGTTCTTTAATCTAAAAGGCTTCGCATCAAAAACGCTAGGAAGTAGCATTTACAAGTACCTCAAGTTATGCATCCTGAAAGATGCGAACAAAGGAGACGCTGGGCGCTTCGAAGTTCGCGCTGCGAAGCTGAACTTGGCGCCGAGGCTGCCAAGCGAGTCAAATGCCAACTCTCTACGCTTCATCAAACTCAGCTGTCGGCAGGTAACTCCACCATCAGCCAAACACCTTCTTCCAATAATAAGAAATACATTCATCTCGTTTGCTATCACACTCATAAAGACCAATGACTGGCGACACGACCACGACCGCCCCCGATACTGAGGGAACTCTTCCCATCCCGCCTGAGGTCCTGGGTGAGATWGCGGCCCATACTGCAGTCGAGCCCACGGATAGCGTGGATACGCTCAAGCAGTGTTGCTTGGTCAACAAATCCTTCAGGGACCAATTCCAACCCTACATCTACAGATTTTTAGACATCGAAGACGACACTGGTTCAAAACGCAAGTGGGCCGGACCTAAATCCACGATCAAGATCCTAGAAGCCATCGACAGAAATCCAAAACTCGCCGCGCATGTCAAAGAGATATGGCTCTCCCTGGGTTCAGATATCATCGCCCAAGATCCTCAGCTCCCAACGCTACTTTCTCATCTACACGAAGTATCCTCTCTTCGCCTTGCCGCGGCGGCTTATGGCTCCACGACGGTATGGAGCGACATCAATGCGAATCTGCAGCTTGCAATCACCAACATTTGCCAACTGTCCACTCTACACTCTCTTCAACTCAATTCCCTTTCTCACATCCCTGTAACCCTCATTGCAAATCCGAATCTGAGCATACTGCAGCTTGTCAACGTTCACACATTTTCCGACCCGGACGACAGCACCCTCCCGAATTTATCGTCTCTTCACGCCCTCCAATGCATCTACTTTGCCACTGCTCCCAGAGAGCTTCTATACAGGATTGTGGAAAGCCCAACGGTTTCAGAAAACCTTCGCAGCTTGAGGCTCACTATGTTGCTTGATGCCGAGCAAACGGGTAGGCCTTTAATGGAAACTTCGTCTTCACCAGCGATAACTCATACATTTATTTCCCTCCCTCAGACTCACCTTCGGCTGTGGCAAACCAATTCGATAGACCTTTCAACCTGTCACGACTCAAGAAGCTTTCGTTCCTCAAGGTTCGCTTCGATGTCGAGCCACTCGACGATCATCCAGAGTTCGCCGTTATCGGGTGTTTTTTGTACCTCGTCAATCAAATGCTCAACACCGTCGACGAATCAGCGCCCTTGGATAAGTTGCATCTGACGATGGCCGACGTAACCCACGGCCCCCTAATTATGCAGGTCGTSTCGGACCATTGGAGTCAGCTCGGAACCTACATCACTGCGCGTCATAGCACCGATAGTCCCTCTCCAAAGCAAACTCAGATGAAAATCAAGTTTGCCCCTTGTGAACCGGAGGTAGAGCTGGAGGCCGTACCTTATATCAAGGAGTTAATGTTCAAGGCTGCAACTGGCCTTTCTCTCATCCTCAAGTCCGCAGACGGAAGTCAGTTGTAATCTCTAGGATCAAGGAATCAAGAGCTCGGTAGTTACCGAGCCAGACACATAGCGACTTTGTCAATGGTACAGTGTTTGTATATTTAGCGCATCGTGTACCATCTCCATAAAGTGGTACTTCTGGCTACTGGCCATCATGAAAGTCCCATGTGTCCATTGCCAAAAGGACTTCGACGATCTAATAAATGTTTGATCCACAAGGCTTCGCCACACATTGGAGACCATGGGCTATGCGAGCGCTGCAGTGGCATCCTCACCTCACCACAAACTCTCCTTTGCTCTACGTCCCTCTCCTCGTCCCACCCGGAGGTGCTGAAATAGCGCCCCAGTAGCTCAAAATTGAACTATAAATGAGTTCACCGGGCCAAATCGCCAGCAACTTCCCTCTCCCGCCGGAAATCGTTGCGGAAATCGCTGCCCATGCTTCCGCTTTGAAGAGCAAATCGCTTCTCAAGCAGTGCTGTTTAATCAGCCGGGTATTCCGGGATCAATTTCAACCTTACATATTTAAATTTTTCAACATGGAAGATGACCCAGATTCCGTCCTCCGATGGTCTGAAAGAAAGCTCGCAGGCCATCTCTTGGAGTGCATTACTCGAAATCCCACTCTCGCGACCTATGTTAAACAAGTGTGGCTGTCGCTGGACTCTGGAACCATCGCCCAAGATCCACTTCTCCCAGAACTGATTCGTCGCCTACCCGTCTTATCTTCACTTCAAATTGGCGCCTATGATCCCAGCTACCGTTGGGGTCAGGTTGCTTCCGATTTACAGGCCGCGATCATCGATGCATGCCAATTACCTACTCTGCGACACCTTCATCTTAACTCTGTCTCCGAGATTCCAATATCTCTCGTCACAAATTCCAATCTGATGAAGTTGGAGTTGTACAACGTACCGTCGTTTTATGACTTTGAACGGCTGTTTCAACCCAATGCTGGGGGGAGATTTACGGAAGACAAGGCCTTGAAGTCAGGGTATTTCACTTCTATCCGGGCCTTAGCCTGCGGTTACCTCGTTACCAAGCCGAAAGACTGCCTACGCTCCATCATTGAGAGCAGTGCTATGGCCACAAGTCTCCGCACCCTGAGGATTATGGTAGTGATCGACCCAGAGAGCACCGGTATGTCCTCTTCATTAAGCATGCTCTCTACTCCCCGGGTGCTGAACGGAACTTATCACAGACACCCCTTCAGCGGTAGAAGGGTTCACCCCTCCCTTTAACCTCTCCAGGCTATCAAACCTCCGACTCCTCAAGATCCGGTGCGAATTAGGCCCTCTCTCAGAGTCCGCAACACTCTCAATCATCCCTTCGTTCCTATCTTTGGTGAATCAAACTCTTACGACGGTCGATAAATCAGCTCCCCTCGAAGAAATCCGTCTGACCATCGCCCATATATCGCATGGCCCGCTGCTCACGCAACTGTCTTCGGATAGATGGAAGCGGGTCTGCGATAGCATTGCGTCCCTCTCCCCCCAGAAAACACAGATCAAAATTAAAATTTTCCCCTACTCCGACGAGATCGAGCGCGAAATTTTTCCGAAAATCTTGGAATTGTTGAAGGATATTCCTGGTATTGTACCTGTGCTTAAAGCATCAGATGGGACGCAATGGGACTCTTAGGTCGACGTCCGCATGTCCCCTTGTTGTAGAGGGCCTTGTCAATAACACCAACATGTACACTGACTTTTTTGATCATGCTCAACACCAATGATCATGCGCATACTGTATATCATCTCGAATAACGAGGCTGGAAACCTCCAGGTGGCGGGCAGTTGTACCGTAACCCAGGGTTACGTAAATTGCTCAGGGTGTGCCATCGCCGCTGGTGGCAGTGATGCCTTTGGTAGGAAAAGCCCCAATGTTAAAGCCCTCGTGGATATCTCTTTCCTGATGCCTTCATCTCATCGAACTCCGACTCAGCCATTTCCTCTTCCTCCAGAAATATTGGGAGAAATCGCGGCCCAGGCGTCAATTCTACCCAATATTCCGTCGCTCAAACAATGCTGTTTAGTCAACACAACGTTCCGGGACCAGTTTCAGCCTTTCGTCTTCAGGACCATGGATATTGGGAACGATTCTCCCCTTTCACCTCATCGTGCACGCAAGCATACGACCCTTCTTGTCGACTGTATCAAGCGAAACCCGAAGCTCGCCACCTACGTCAAAGACTTAGATTTAACTCTGTCCTCGAACGTGATTACTGAAGATCCATGCCTGCCCGAACTGTTGGACCAGTTGTCCTGCATCTCGGTATTCAGGTTCTCCAGCACCACAGATGATTATTCCTTGTCCACGAGCTGGGAATCCCTGTCTCCAGAGTTGCGAGCAGCAACTGCCAAGATCTGCGCTCTATCCACCATCCGGATGCTATACCTCGCATCGTTCACCGAAATCCCACTATGCCTCATCGAAAATCCATATCTCAGTAATTTGAGTGTTGGGAACATTCGTGCCTTCTCAGATCTAGACAGGCTTCGGCTGCCGGCCACTCTTTCAGTCCAGGACACGTCCAATCCGTCAGAACACGCCTCATCAGCACCTTCGGAAAGACGCTTCGCTTCCCTTCGTACCCTCGTTTGTGGTTATATTGGAGGTATGCCAACGGACTGGATCCCAGCAATGGTAGAAAACCCCGCTTTGTCCACAAGTCTTCGGAATTTGAACCTCATGTTCCTGTTCGAAAAAGAAGCAGCTAGTGAGTTTCTTCCTTCACCAAGATACTATGTATCATTCGAAATTTATGCAATTTTTCACCCCCGCAGAGTCATCAGCTGATATTTTGGCGCAATTCAATTCATCGTTCAACCTGTCAGGCCTCAGAGGTCTGCGATGTCTTAGGATCCATTGCTCGGTCGACCTGCTTCCAGAGTCAGCGGAACTCACTGTCATCAAATCTCTCTTTAAATACGCCAACAACCTTATCAGCACAGTTAGCACGACCGCGCCCCTCGAAGAACTGTACATAACGATTGGGGATCTCACGCATCAACCTTTGACTACACAACTGCTCTCAGATGAATGGAAACAGCTCGTCACCACTATCGCTTCACGTCGACCTACTCTTAAAACCATCAAGGTCAAATTTCGATTCGGTCCTTGCGACAAGAAGTTGGAATTGGAGGTATTCACCATTGTTCAAGAGATCGTATCCAATGATATATCAGGTGTATTGCTTGTGCTCAAATCAGCCGACCGATCCAAAGTGGAACGGATAACATAGTCTATACCCTGCTTTTCCTGTTCCTACCCTGTATTTTCGCATATCAGCCTTCCATGGCCACGTTCATTGATCAAGTGCTTACAGCTAAATGCAAAATCGTAGATGTTTTCCTCTTTTTTTTGGACGTGCGCCCTCCCTTATATAAGATACCTCATTAGTCCAAATCGCGCAGAATGTTGGCAGAATGTTCGTCGTTGGAGCTCGCAGTGTGGGGCAAGTGGGGGTTCAAGTTCTGAGCTACGCTTGCCTTGCCTCGATACATTCATCCTCCCAGTACTTGCAATGTCTCACTACATCCAGAGTGCAAGATGCTCATGGTTGCGATGGTGGGCAGCTGCATTTTATACTCGAGGGAAGAGAGGATGACAGTGTAGAGTCGCCGTAGACTAGTGTCATCAGGGGTGGAGGAAAGCTCAACGTTCAACCACCACGGCGCGATGGCGTCATGTCACCATTTTTGGTGGCTTACTCAGAGAAGGCGCACAGCCAGAAAAAATGGAAAACGTCTACGATTTTGCATTTAGCTGTAAATGGAATTCTCTGCTGAATTCGAGTCCATGGATCTGAACGAAATGTAACTAGATGACTCACGCACTTCGACTTCTCAATAATCTGGCAAATGGGTGGAGTAGAAGTTACTCCAAACCCCTGAGGGGGCAGGTGCCAACTTATGTAAATTGCTCAGGTGGTGCTATCGCTGCTGGTGGCAGTGATGCCTTTGGTAGGACCGCACTTAAAGGCCTCAATGTTAAGCCCTCATGGAGATATCTCTTTCCTGATGCTTCCACATCGAGCTCCGACCCAGCCATTTCCTCTTCCTCCCGAGATATTGGGAGAAATCGCGGCCCAGGCGTCAATTTTAGCAAATATTCCGTCGCTCAAACAATGCTGTTTAGTCAACACAACGTTCCGGGACCAGTTTCAGCCATTCGTCTTCAGGACCATGGATATTGGGAACGATTCTTCCCTTCCACCTCATCGTGCACGCAAGTATACGACTGCCTTTGTCGACTGTATCAAGCGAAACCCGAAGCTCGCCACCTACGTCAAAGACTTGGAGTTGAATGTATCCTCAAACGTGACTGCTGAAGATCCATGCCTGCCCGAACTGTTGGACCAGTTGTCCTGCATCTCGGTATTCAGGTTCTCCAGCACCACAGATGATTATTCCTTGTCAACGAGCTGGGAATCCCTGTCTCCAGAGTTGCGAGCAGCAACTGCCAAGATCTGCGCTTTATCCACCATCCGAATGCTACACATTGCATCCTTCACCGAACTCCCACTATACCTCCTCGAAAACCCATATCTCAGGAATTTGAGCATTGGGCACGTTCGTGCCTTCTCAGATCTAGACAGGCTTCGGCTGCCGGCCACTCTACCAGTCCAAGACACGTCCAATCCGTCAAAATACTCCTTATCGGCACCATCAGAAAGGCGCTTCACTTCCCTTAACACCCTCGTCTGTTTATACATTGGAAGTATGCCAACGGACTGGATCCGAGCAATGATGGAAACCCCCGCTTTGTCCACGAGTCTTCGGAATTTCAACCTACTGTTTCTGTTTGACGAAACGGCAGCTAGTGAGCTTCTTTCTTCACCAAGAATTCGAAGTTTATGTGAATTTTCATCCATACAGATTCATCAGCTGATATTTTGGCGCAATTTAATCCATCGTTCAACCTGTCAGACCTCAGAGTTCTGCGACATCTCAAGATCTATTGCTTGGTCGATCTTCTGCTTCCACAGTCGTCAGCACAAACTGTCATCAAATCTCTCTTTAAATACGCCAACAACCTCATCAGCACAGTCAACACGTCCGCGCCCCTCGAAGAACTGTGCATAACGATCGGGGATCTCATGCATCAACCGTTGACTACGCAACTGCTCTCGGACGAATGGAAACAGCTCGTCACCACTATCGCTTCACGCCGGCCTACCATTAAAACCATCAAGTTCAAACTTCGATTCGGTCCTTGCGACAAGAAGTTGGAATTGGAGGTATTCAACACCGTTCAAGAGATCGTATCCAATGATATGTCAGGTATATTGCTGGTGCTCAAATCAGCCGACCGATCCAAAGTGGAACGAATAACATGACCCATACTTTACCCTGCTTTGTGTGTTCCTTCTCTGTATTTTTGAGTATCTATTAACCTTCCACGTTCATTGACCAGGCGCTTCAAAATGGTAATCTCTGCTGAATTCGAGCTCATGAGTCTGAACAAAAAGTAGCTAGGCGGCTTCGACTCTTCAATAATCAGNGCAAATGAGTGAAGAAGTTGATCAGAACCCCTTCCGAGGGGGGCACGAGCCGGTTTCAAACTTGGGCTCAAATTTTCACATTTCCTATTACAACATGCCTCTACTTAGTTCATAATGCGTGATTGTTCGTGCCTATATGCAGTTTTGTTTTTAATCGACTCCGGTGTTATCCAATAACTCCTCTTCTTCCGACGATGACTCTTCAGAGGCAGGCGCGCGTCCCCAGAATCTCCCCAGAATATTCCTGATGACGCGAGGCATCGGCTGCATAAAACAAAGGAGCTGTCAGAATACCATACCAGTCTCGACTCGTTGCAGAGCTACATACCGAGATATCCTCCTCTTCCTCTTCATCCTCGTCCTCGTCTTCAGCCTCCTCCTGGTGGTCGCCTTCATCATCCCAATCAACATTCCCACCCTGTGCGGCATGAGGTGGTGGTACGCCACCTCCAAGCCACCCGGGGCCTTCCCCCTGAATCATGACAGGAGCAGGTACCGCAGCGTTGAGATCTTCAATATTGAGACCACCAGGCATCCCGCCTTCTCCACCCTGAGGCGGCTCGTTCATCGCCCCAGCTAACATCATATCTTCCAATACATCTGGAGGAAGCTGTGCGATCGCCTGAGCGAACTGGAGGATACCGCCCGGGAAGCGCTCTTGGAAGTTGGGGTTGGCATCAAAGAAGCCCTGGACGGAACAAAAAAAGAGGAATTCAGATTTGGTGAGCTTTCGTCATGTCGAAGAGTGGGGGGGGGGAAGGTCACCTGAAGTTGCTGCCTGAAATTCACATCCGGAACCATCTGTGCGAGCCTCCTCTCATCCATGGCACGCTCTCTGCGCGTCCTCGTCCTAAACGACAACAAATCATCTACATTCTGGAAGTACTGATCGTCGTATTTGTTGAGCGTGGTCGGCGGTGGCATCGGATCGCACATCAGCCCTCTAGCTTGCTCCAAATTAACATCAATGAACGGGAAGAGATTTCGATGATTCGTCTCGAGCACGAGGAGGTGGCGATAAGCCGAGTAACGGGGTTCCAAGTTCTGGTAGAGCGCGAGGAAATCCATTCTTCGTTGCGTGATCGGCAGCTTGGAAGGAAGGGACGCGAATGTTGAGGTGACGGTTTCGAGGAACCACGCCGAGTGATCTTTCCACAAGGGTGAAGATTTCTGTGCATAAAGGTGGGAAAGGAGGTGGAGTGTCGACTGGGCTGGCTGCAGCCCGCTGGATCGAGTATTAGAAATTTGTGGTAATGGTTAAGAAAGAATCTTACCTCGCCCCAGTCTCAATCTTGAAATCAGGATGGGCACGCACGGACGCTGGAAGTGAAACGTCCAGCTTATCGGCGAGAAGGGGAACCACCGACGGGAAATCATTCAAAGCGTGTCGAAGTGCCTCCGTACCCTTTGTATGATCCTAACACAGAGAAGATAAGCAAATCAATCGGGCAATTGAGAAGGGAGCATACCGATACAGCAATTCGAAGGGCAAGCGCGTGGGCATAAGCCCACCCAGGCAACAACGAAGGGTTAATCCTGCGACTGTCTGTGTTCTTGCCATCAAACAGTCTGTACACATCGAGAAGCCATTGATGCATCCCAGACTTGATCGCAAGAAAGTCGAGGTGAAGTAGAGCACCATGGGGATCGCCCCAGGGATCAAGAGAATACAGTAGCTTGGCAAACTCGAATGATGTTCGAACGCATCCTCGTCGGAGCAAGTCACTAAAATCGATAAGAATGATGCTGTCTCACGAGCAAAGGGACATACGCGACTTGTCGGTGTACTGCGAGGTAAAAGGGCCGATTCTCGACGTAGTCGAAGTCGAGTCGGTTTACACCACTGGTGAAGTTGAAGGCGCCAACGAATGCTCTTTCATACGTGAACAGAGCACGATCTACGAAATCGAATGCGGGCGCATACTCTACAACGAGATCAGTGATCGACGTCATGGAAAGGTCAGCAAAGCTCTACCTTCACGATGACGATATACTTCGGACACCTGCAAGAGCGTATCCGCATGCCACGGAGATCTGGACAACAGATCCCAGAATCCCTGGGGATCTAATAGCTGTATTAGCTATCCACTTCCTCGAAAGCAACTGGCGCTCACCTCCAGAAAACACCGTCCCCATGAACACTTTCGTCAAGCTTTTGTATCGCTTGCTGTACTCGACCGTCCACCACTTCTCTTGCGGCATAGGTTCCCAGCCATGTCGTTTGAGCCTAACGTCCACTTCGTCGTCGGTCAAGCCGCGTATTGATAATCCCTCTCGACCTTTAGCCGCCCACCAAGTGGGTTGCGGACGAGTAAGCTGGGAGCGAGCGGCAGGTGCTTGACGGCGAGAGCTAGGTCCGGCTTGCGAGGATGAGCTAGCTTTGCTTGCTTGCACCACTTTGGAGCCGAAGAATCTGCGCATTTCGGCGTCACTATCGAGATGTTGCACCGATATTGAGAGTAAATCGCTGAATGTTAGCCTGACCGCGTGCTGGTTCATGTTCTGCGACGATCCGTATCTGAAGGAGTTAGATTCCTGTCGGAGACATAAGGAAACTCTCGCTCACTTTAAAGATAATTCTGCCAAAGCCTGGTCCAGTTCATCGTTTGCAGCCTTCTTCTCCTTCGCTCTAGCTTTCTTAAGCGCCTTTTTGGATGTCGATTGGGCTGGTGCACCTTTGGGGGTCGGTACAGGCTGGGGCGCCTTCGGAGGCTCCGGTTTAGGTGATTCAACCACCGCCTTCTTCTTCTTTTTCTTCGACTAAGGGAACAGGTGAGCGGGATGCATGGCATGTCCAGATCGTCAGCCGTACCTTGCGAGATTTGCTGGGCTTCGTCTGGTCTATGTCCTCATCATCAGAGTCATCGTCCCCAGCCATGAGCTTGGTATTATTTCAATAGTCTTGAACAAATGGCTTAAGAGTGGTGCTTACTGCAGCGAAGCCTCCCTGCTGCACCTTCGGCGCCGGTTCATGATCTGATTCGCCCTCGTCGGGTACTTCAGCGCCTGGGTTTCCTCCAAGGGCTTGAATCTCCTCAAGCTCCCTCTGCTGCCTCTTGTTTAGTCTAGGGGGCATCCTGGGGGATGGTGGTCAAGAAGAAAGGAGATCAATAATTGGATGTGACTCCATAGCCCTGGTCTAGGGCTAGGTCTTGGGGTTAGGGCTTCATGATAAACGCCTACTGGCTGAGTACAGTTAGTCTCGCCAGCAAGACTGACGATTCCCGTGTCGTTACTATCAGTCGGAACACGTTCATCAGTAGAGTGCAGTCTGATAGATGGTGTATCAGGTTTGAAGGAGGAGAAATGAGACTTGGTGGTAATTACTGGTGTGGAGGACACGCCCAATCACGATTTGCGAAACATCTTGGATGAGCCTTTGCCCACCTGAAGAAGAGGCAAAGAGTTTGTATAAAAACACGTATGATACAAGCTTTCTGAAGAGGCAAATTTCCCGGTTCACCGATTTCAGTCCGTCAACAGCCTCCTAGTGCCCCTGGTCCTTTGATACTCTTCCTTCAAAATCGACCGCTCATAGAACCCCAGAGCCCAGCCCACCCAGCGATCCACATGTAAGACGTCCTTCACGTGTTTCTCTATCCACGTCAAGTGTTCCTGCCGGCAACGCTCCACAACGACGCGTTCGAGAGGGTATCCTCTGTTCGCCCGATCCCACGCAAGCAGAGCAATCAGCGAACCATCAACCTCCACTTTCTCCGAGCCGTCAGCCTGAGGACTATCGTCATCGAGATGCCTTTGAATGGCAAAGTATAGAACATCAATTGACACGAGAAGTGGGCACGGAGGTGCGTCTTGCAGAGCTATTGGGATGGTAGTGTCCGGCGGCAGGAGACCGAGAGCCTTGGTAATACGAGGAAGGATCGTCCGCGGGATCCCTGACACTGTGAGACGGCGAAGAGACGGGAGATTTTGGAAGATGAGAGTGAAATCGCTCGTAGATGGAGGATAATGAGACGACGACACAAACACAAATTCTTCCACGTCCGAAAGGAGACCGGAATCAAGTAGCACGACACGAACGGTGGGATCAATGTTACTCGCGAGGGTAAGGGTGTCGTCTTCGAGTCCGAGTGCATGGCACCCTTCGATCAGGCTGCTCGCTATCATTTGCAGCTTGCGAATTGTGCGAGTGGGGGGACCGCCCTCGAGTCGACCCTCCCGGATAAGGTCCACAAGAGGCGCCTCCCATTCGCAATACGAGCTTGCAAAGATGTGCCGTGTTGCAGAGTCGGGAATCCGAATGCACGACATAAACGCCGCGATGTCTTCAGTGGCGTGGAGCCAGCATCCAAGAGAGAGCGATCGAAGGTTGGGTAGGACGACTGGATTATCGGAGAAGTGGGGGATAGGGCCATTCGGGTTGGGTATATTATGCGGAGGACCTGACCGGGAGATGACGACTTCCTCCAACTGTGGCGATAACTCCAAAACGGATAGGAAGCGACAGAATCCCATGTTCATTACATCACGGGCGTCCTGGTCGTGCAACACCAAAGATCTGAGATTCCGGAACTGGATATCTGGAAATGGGGAAAAGATGGAGAGGTGGACTTGTTCGAGTGAGGGGCAGGATCCCAGGAACAGCTTGGGCATGGGAGGAGACTGGAAGAACGTCCGGCCACTCCCGAGGATGTTGAGAACTTTGAGTTTGGGGGCTTCGCGCTCGAGGTTCTTCCAGTACCTGCAGTCCTCATGCCAGTTACCGTGGATATAGAGCTCCTTGAGCCGGTGACAGTGTTCCATCGCTACCTCGAATGTGTCCGGTTCGGAAGCCTCACCCCGCTCCTTCGGACCCCCCAAAAAATAAACAACCAACGGGAAGGTTCCCGATAAAGAGAGGGATCGCAATGAAAATGGATCGGATGGGCGTCTGATGAGGATGTGATTCCAGAGATTGGGGGTGGAATGGGAAACGCGTCGCCACTGCCCACAAACTTGGGAAATGATAAGGAGGGATTTGCGTTTGACCGCAGCTGCGGCAAGAGCATCTTCTATCTTCTCAACGAACTGCAGTGCATCGAGAAACATGAATATTTGGCCTAGGACTTCCGGAGCAAGAAGATTGATTTGTTGCTCGGCATTCTTCAGAGTCCTGACATGGCACTGGGCAAGGGCCAGGCTGCGTTCCGCAACATCTAGCTGAGAAAAATTCAATAGATAAACGTCGACAGGAGTGAAATCCCTTACATTGGTTGGGTCTGATCCTGCGCGGCCTAGGTTGGCGAGCATCGCGGTCAAACCATCAACACTAGTTTCGAATTCCGCCATGGAGGTTCTGGCAAGTTCACAAGGTAAGTCTCAAAGAATGATGCCACAGGAGACCCATGAGCTACTCACCAAAGGCTTCAGCTTTTGAACTGGAGAGCATTAGCGTGAGAAGTGATATCGCAGCTGAGCGGTGCGCAGGGCGCTGCGCTGCAGTGACTGCACCGTGACATCACTCTGGGGTCGAGTCATTTTAACGTGATATCACGCAGCACAAACTACGACCAGCCATGCCGGCCCCATGTCAACTATTTGAACTTGATTTGAGCTGCTTATTTCTGCGCGTTCGAGAATATAATTGTGCAAGGAAAGTTGTGTAAGGGGACGGAGGCCTACAGAGGCTGAGCGCCAAGCTTGGATAAATATTCCGAAATAAAATCTAGCGGGGTTAACGGTCCATCAACAGCTTTCAAGCCTGTCACAGTCATGTTCCACTATGTCTCTCAAAATCCACGCAGCATCGACATACGCAACCGCAGACGCAGTACAGCCCCTTTTATATTGGGATATATAGGCTAGGAATATCACGCTATAGTCCATCACCGCCATGCCGTCCAAAGGAGGCGACTTTGTCGACGATTTTGTTCTCCAAATTGGAGCCCAATTCCTCAACTCTGTGACAGCTCTGACAAAGGTCGAAGAAGACGGCTTGTAAGTCTCTGACTAGTTTGCGAAAAGCACCCAATTGACTTTGCCATCAGCTCTCGGAAAGCTTCACTGTCTTATGCAGATGTAGGCTTGATACTAAAGAGGCCTCACCAATTACTCATGGCCTTTCTTTCCAGGTCAAACACCTCCAAGACCATCTGGCCACCGCTTCGGTACGACTGCGTTACATTGAGAACGCTACACGACCTATCAACCGGCTACCGAGCGCAGTTCTTCTCAAGATTTTTCATGTCATGCAGAATTCCCCTCCGTATTCACTGCAATGGGTTGTCGTGACGCGGGTTTGCTCTCAATGGAGGAAATTTGCCCTTTCCGCCCCCGCCTTATGGTCCAGCATCCCTCTCCGTGCCAAAGGAGGATCCACCTTCATCGAGCTCTTTCTCACCCGATCCAGCGACACTCCCCTGACCATCATCTTCGCTCAAGATCCGCTGGGGGATAATTACTCCATCACCCGAGTCCAAAGTTATCTTCGAGGTTTGCGAAATATTGTCAACAATGCTGCAGACCGGATCGAACGACTGGTCATGGAGCCCCAATTTCCCATTGACGATCTCCTTCGTGCTGATCGCTTGGGGCAGACATTGGGTCAAGAGTTGTCTAGGGTCCTACTTACGCCATCAGCCGGTCCAGGGCTCCTGAACGCCGTCTCCAACACGATGGAAAATACGTTTTTGAAGCTGTTCTCCGAATCCATGCCTCAAGCCCGGCATTTGGAGTTGTGGTCAGAAGCAGTTCCTTACCTGCTACGTAGGCCGGACCCGCTCAAGCACCTCACCGTACTCGAATTATCCCAGATCAAGATTGAGCCCTCGAACATGGACTCGCTAGTATTTTCAAAGCTCCTCGCTGTCCTCGACGCATCGAGAGGTAGCCTGCGCAGGATAGTCCTCGCTGGTGTCGAGCTTCGAGATGATCTCCCATCACAATTCGCGGACGGCGATTCCTCTCTCCCTCCGCCCATTGCCCTCTCATCCTTGGAATCCATCGAAATCGGGGATTGGGAGTTGCAGGGAAGCCTAGCCAGATTCCTCCAGCGACTTCGCCTTCCCCCATCAGCCTCGAAGTGCATTTGGGGGACCAGGCTGGCTCCAACCACAATCGGGCCATTCATTCTTCCTTCCTCCGAGACCGACCCTCCCGGAAATCATGCTATTAGTCGGATAGTCCTGTCCTCAACCGCACAAACCGACATGATTGCCTTCCACAAGGGCTCGCTTTACATCAACGGCAACCTTTCCTTCGAAGATTATTCGCCCCTTCTCAACGACACCTCCCAATTCCAATCCGTTCATGGGCTCGTCTTGACCCCACTTTCGACACCCCTCACTGTCGAAGATTGGACGCACCTTTTCCGACTCCTCCCAAACATCCGGAAGATCAAAGTACGAGATGCAGAGACAAGCAGACTTGTATACGCTCTTCGGAAAGACACGGACGGCGACGAAATTCACCTCCCCTGGCCACACCTCGTCGAATTCGACATTAAATATTCAATCTACGAGATTGGGCAGCCATGGAAAGAGCTGTTGGAAAACGAATCCACCACAGAAGTTTCGAGCATGGTCATATTCTTAACCCTCCTCGCACGCGAACGTGCACAAGTCGGTACAAGAGCCGCTAAGCTTGGGCGTATACACCTTCGATTAGACAGTAGAGTATCCGACTTTCACGAGATGGGGCCACTCATTGATGATTTGCGGCCGTGGGTTTCAAGGTTGGATTGTTCGTACGGCGACGATTCTTACTCGTTGACGGAGGAAGAACAAGCTGAGAGGAAAAAGGAAGAAAAAGATGAGTGGTACCTTGTTCTGAAGGAATTTGACGGCATTTGGCCGACGAAGGCGGTGTACTTTCTTCGTTCGCCTTCTGACTCCTCGAGCGGAAACTTTGGATTGAAATCTTTTGCTTCAGGCCACCTTGCTTAGATCGCCAGAGCGACGGAGTGATTATCATACATAGAGTTTGATGAATGAATGAATCAATTATAATCTATGTGCCCGGACTTGCCTTAGAGTCATGATTTTCTAATCCTCATAACGTCCTTAGCAACAGTTGCGCTAAACGGATTTACGTCAATGCCAATTTTAGCGCGGCCAAAGCAAGGCCAAAGCAAAAGAAGCGGAGAGTTCTGACTGGTTAACCTAAGTTGTGCTTGCCCCAGGTTTCACTCGAAAACACAACTCGAGCTTGAAGGTTTGTAATCTCTGACCCGCTTCCGACCTCTCTCTCTGTCGTCAACGGTACGCTGACTAGAACCTTCGCTTCTTCTAGTAGGAAAGCCCCGACATTCGTTAATGGTGAAGATCCTGAACGTCGTCATTGGCCTTCGCCACAAGAGGTTGATAAAACGTCTGTCAAGGACCAATGAGCCTTTGTCTGAAGCTCAAGAAACCGAGATCGATGCATCGCTTCAACAGCTTTATGCTGAATTTGAGCGCATCGTTGGTCGACCTTTCGACTCGTGCGCGGACAACGATGACTACACACCAAGAGGCGCCAAACAGTATCGGGTCAATATACGGGTCCATCGAGCTCTTCTATCTCACATCCGGAGTCTCCCAGAGGAAATTCTGCAAACAGTGTTTCTCTTTGCGACATTCGAGGAGATCTTCAATCCTGGACGCCAAGTCCGGACGATATGTGCCGTCTCTCGGCGGTGGAGAGCTGCAGCGATCAATCATTGTGCCCTTTGGACTTTGCTTCCCGTGTTGTCCCTCCAAGGGGGCGTCGTAACGGAAAGAAAAATCCAAAACACCGTCGAAGTCCTACAACTGCATCTTCAACGGTCAGGGATCCTCCCCCTGGAAATCGACTGCATCATAACTGCATCCGCATGGAAATCTCACAAGGCATCGATCCAGAAGATTCTGCAACTGTTGACTACCAATTGTCATCGTTGGGGAGTGGTATCGTTCAGCCTCCCTGCAGACATTCTCGCCAAATCACTCGCTCCAATACAAGGCAGAATACCTTTGCTTTCGAAGTTGACCCTCTCAATCTATGATCGTATCGATTTTATCTCCGACACGATACACATCCACTACTTCTCAGAAGCACCGGCACTTCGAAGCGTTTGGCTTTGCTCCTATGCATATAACCCTTCGATATTCAACTTCCAGATCGTCAAACTCAACCTGCCATGGTCCCAGGTTGAGGAATTCAACGGAGAATCAAGAGGTGGCGACGCATTTTACCGAGATCTCCTCGCGGCTCAGTCATCCAGGCTCCGTAGCTTAACATACATGTTGAACGGCCCCCGCGTTCCTCCACTCCCTTCCGCGAGATTGCCGAAGCTTGAATCCCTAAGTGTCCATCTTTGGAGGAACAGTGGCGATTTCCCGTCGCATTTGAAGAGCCTCATTGCCCCAGCGTTGAGCAGCCTCTCCCTCCTTGGATCAATGAACCCATATCCCCCAAATACGCTCACTTTAGCAATCTCCGGAATGATACAAAGCTCCGGATGCTCTCTTCGTGAATTATCTATGAAGAATATCGATATTAAACTCAGCGCCTTCACCGACATCCTCAATCTTTGCCCCAGCCTCGTCAAACTCGGCATTCCACACCTTGGTTCTGAGGGGCTCCAACGACTTATCCTCGATCCCAGTTCCCCATGTCCAGTCCTTCCCCAACTGAAAACACTGCATCTCTGTACCGCCTATCGCCGTGGCATTTTTAGAAACAATCCAGCNNACCGCCCGCGGCAATCGACGCTGCTACTCTAATGAGGATGGTCAGGTCCAGGACAGTTGACCTCTCGGAAAATATAGAGTACGCCAATGGAGCGTTTTCGACATTGGAGGAGATCACCTTGTTTAGATGCNGNAACTTNCGCAACTTGTACGWTCAGCWTCYACAACTCGMMRT
>SDEE01000307.1:46307-56322 GCA_004126415.1 Candolleomyces aberdarensis
CTTYRAKTTGSWASMAWATGCYCGKGWWTATSSCWAGTKGAWGWRTGYGTCCGCAMWTKCCTWMGASGMTAYCGARYRASYCWGACGAYGGMATTRKTKGATGRAKRTTCMGCAAWTKCYAWKWCSRWKCMGCRMGYMASACGMTSGWWTTRWYWGATGGAGACARCAKTTNNTYCAYTATSCGTGSCMGSKCWMCAGYTGCWTTKYRAYWSATKKAARSCGWTGTKGMTSCACGAKGCTCGAAGGGCTCCATTTGCATNTGCGATTTATTTTCAGCGATGGCATGCTCAGGKCTSGAGATMAYSTGGAACTYCKRKATGCCGCGACTCAATGAGTTCTTCCTTTGGCACTTTTAGATCTAGATGAAGAGAGCATATTGAAGYTCATCGCTTAATTTCAGCACGGACGACCCSAAGCTTTGTACGGTTTTTCACGCCAAATTTCTCAGTTTCATGTTTTCTAGAGTGTCTGTGTCTCGATTCCYAATTACTTGCTATTCTTGYGATACTRTAGCACATGCGMATTTATCGCCATCTCACTAGTACTGGCTCTTTCTGTGGACAAATGTACGAAACATTCTGATTCGGTGGTGAATCTCAAGTCAAAAAAGCGCCCGAAAAGGATTCAYGCMAACGATAGATCGTTTTCTKCTACTYCATCAGCTTGAATGACGGGGAAGGTATCTGTTGGACGTCGAGGTGTKTTCGAGATATTTGAGAGCCAATATGACTTCAATTTCAATCCCCARTAGTTCCTKTTGCACCACCCAATCGACCATAGGATGTTTCCACTCACCGAATKCCGTACTACAAAATCGCCGTGCTCATCCTTGATCGCTACCACCTCCGTTCGGACCRAACCGAGTGTTTGGTTCTACCAAGGGATATAAGTTGTGACAACCCGAGCCAGGTAGAGAAGTAAAAGAAGACAGAAGGAGCAGCATCATCGCGATCAGCACAATGTCAACTATCTCGGAGTCAGGTAAATGTCGGTAAGTGTTGGGAGTCAAAAAAAGATCATCCAAGATGAAAAAGTCAAGAGGGATAAGGAAAATTGTCCAATATCAGTCCAAWGAAAGAAAGNTCAAATGCTTGTCGTTCGTCTTCTATGCAAAGAGCCGGGACAAATCTAATCATGAAGCACMTAGCACARCGCCGGGCCCATCTACAAAAACCTCATCGCNNCTCANNCTCCCTACCRAAACCRCTCATCAATCAATCAATCGTGGCTCCGCAAGCTCCAGTTATCCAGCGRTACACTCGAGGGTGTCACGAAATCCGAATCSCTCATGCCCRGCCACTGWGGGTTAAACAACACCTGYAGGTTGTACGTACCCGCAGGCAAGCTRATAGCCAACACGGTCACACCAGGGTTCTCCTGGTCAGCCGCAAGCGGCTCCGGCATACCCGCAGGACGCACTGGCTGCACAGTAGAGAACTGGGCACCAGAAGGAGCATTGAGGATCGAAACCTTGAGAGTTTGRCCGTCAAGGGTGAGGGTGGCGGAGGTGCCAGCAGAGTCAATGGCGATGGTGGCGTTGGTGTGCATGCGCCATTGGACGGCGGCTTCGGCAGTGATTTCGTCTTGRAGGAGGAATTGACGGCGTTTGTTGAGGAGGCGGGCACCTCGCTTGACGGAAGAGCTGTATATCATCAAACAAAGGGGTTAGCATGTAAACAAATGAGGGACAGGGAAGGGATACAGACGCTTGGAAGTAAGCACTGGTCATATCGGTAGTCCAGAACGCCGTTGAATCATCGGGAACATTGAGGACCGTGCTGGAACCCTGTGCAGTTCCGGAAGAATCATGCTTGACAGTCGGCCTGCTCTCAACATTCTGGTTCCCATCGGCAACGCACAAGGTGTTCTGACCGACAGTAGCCTTCCTGTAGTACTTCCACCGCTCGGCATCCTGGGAGTCGCTGCTGAAGTACTCAGGGGACCTGTAATCACCTGATCCCAATTCACCCGCCCATCGTGTGCCAAGGGCGTCGAACACGAAATCGCCGACGTCRAGGTCATTGTGCCTCTGGTGTCCCGAGTGGCGGCCGGCCTTGATGGCAACATACAAGGCGTCGTCGTCTGTCCAGCTACTCCTCATGCTCGCCCACTGAACCAACTCTTGATCGAAGAAGTGGTCGAGAGGSAGTCCAGACCAGAACGCKCCATTGACAGCGGGGTTGTACCAGAACATGCTCCATGGCTCGGCAGCATCGTGTTGTTCACGCTGGTGAAGAATGAATTCGGGGTGGTTGAGCTGATCACCGTAGAGGAGCATCGAGTTGGCGGTGGTCGAGAACTTGGGTGGGCCGTGGTCTCCGTAGTCGAAGAGGGAGGTGGGGCCAGAGACGTACATGTGGAAGACACCGGTGCGGAAGTAGTCGGGGTTGACGTCGAGGAGACCATAGTGGGATCCAGTGGCGGTCAGGAGGGCAGAGGCCATCTCGGCATGGCCAGTCGTACCAAAGTACCAGTAGTTGGGSGACTCGGCCCAAGAACCGTCATCCTGGACAGCCCTGGCGCAGTTGGCTTTTGCGTTATCGATGGTTTGGCTGAGCAGGCCACTGGCAACACCGGTGGTGTCATCCCCGAGGATCGCAAGGGAGGCAAGGGTCAGACCACCATTGCAAACGCAGTTCCAGTTTCCGGTGATGTTAGTCCGCCACCAGCCGATATCGTCAGCTGTGCCAGCGTACACGGCAGCGCCATGGTTCAGACCATATCGGATGACACCGTCGCGAATGGTGGCCTTCTGGTCATCAGACCAAACGTCGTAGAACCAATCGTAGGCGATACCGAAGGCGGCCGAAAATTCAGCTGCGTCGAGGAAATGGCCTGGGTTCCACTTGGTCTCATTGTTGGGGCCGAACTGGGGGCTGATAACATGTTGAATCTCCTCCCATGCGCGGTCAACCCATCCCGTGTTTTTTGTGAYCTGATAGACATAGCCAAAGGCTTTGATGCGCATCTTGAATTCACGGGCATTGTCGAGGATACCGCTGGGCCCATCCCTGAGGTAGGTGATGGGCTGGAGGGCACGGTAGTCGGAAGCGTTCTTGAAAATGGTTTCGTTCCATCCCTGGAGGTAAGGGTCATTTCGAATGAGCTCGGGGAGGGCGTCCCACTTGTACTTGGGAGCGATGAGGCGGGGGCGATCTGGGCGGACTTCGAGGGGGCTGGGGTTTGCTGGCGCAAAAGAGTCTCTTGGCCACGTCGAGGCGCTGGCAGCGATGGTGGGGGCAGCGAACAGCGCAGTGTTTGTCTACAAAATCTATCAGTATCCAAACTATACGTGCCAAAAATAAAATAACGCAGGCCACTGACAGCTGAAGGGTAGATTGGAACCATGTACTTGCTGTCAGTGGCGGTTGCAAATCGTCCAGCAGCCAGCACATTCGTGGCGGTGGCTACAGGTGCATTCGAGGCGACCTCATCACCAGTTGCCTTGTCACTGTTGCTCTCTGAACTGCTGCTTGAGCTCTTCCTGGAACCTAGTACGCCTCCTACGACGGCTGCGACAATGACGACCAAGGCAACGGGGATACCGAACTTGATCCATGGGCTCAATCCCCTCTTCTTCGGTGGGATAGCTTGTCCCTTGGGGTTGATGAATCCTGTTGCGGATTCGGTGAAGGCGGGGTCGTTGTTGCCATACGGCGAACGCTGGGGAACAGCCCCGTAGCTCATCGAGCCTGGAGGGATGAAGAAAACTGAAGAAAGGTGAACGTTGAACGTTGAACCCTTGGGCGCCGACTCTGTTCCAGACCGCCGTACGCTGTGTCTTGTATTCTGTATCAGACATTTTCCTGATATTCATCGTCTGTTGGGAACCCGACGGTCTGGATGGGATCTTCCTCAGCCAATCAGCCAAATTATGGACAGCGTATTACGGTAACCAGGTCTTAACTCACCGTCCATTTGTCACTAGTGCTTCCAGATCACAAGTCGTCGGCATCAACTTGGACAGCCTCCACACGCACGATATGCTCGAAAGATTTCATAACTTCCATTTGCATTGCGATTCGTTTTCGACGACACCCGAAAAAGATGCATTAAGAGGGAATCGAACCCCCGGCGGGTCGAGCTAGTCACTCGAATGGCAACGACCCAGGTTACCACTACCCCATTAATGCAGATGCCTATTAGCATGTTGCACAACCCTTGCAGTGACATGTTCTTCTGAGTCTCTTCGCAGGTCCGCCAAGCTGCGAAGAAGCTCCGTAAAACAAGCAAACCGTGAAGCAATGCATTTGCCAAGATAGAAGCTCGACTGGCAGGGTCAAGTGATCAGGAGTCAGGACTTCCGAGTCATTGCAGGTCTACCTTTTAAGTTCGGCGCTTTCGTCCAGACGAGAAAACGAAGAGTATATGCTTGAACCGCTTAACGTATGATTTATACCACACAGCTCTAGAATGTAGACCTGCTGAAGTTGTAGCTCAATGATCTATGTCTTCTTGTGCGGCCCAGCAACTTCCACGATAATTGGAGTGGAAGATTCAATAATCGTGCTGGCTCCTGCAGTATACGTGGACCTCCCTCTGCTACGACTCCTAGAGCCGCTCTGTTTTTCCCAATCACTGATGGTCCCGACTACGTCGTCGTCGTCATCCTCATCCGATTGAGGTTCTGATGTCAATGGGGCAGGGGCCGGAGGTTGAATCCACCACAACGGGTACCGACGTTGAACGTTATTCACCACGAGCGCCACAGCAACGGCAAGGACCGATGAGAGTAGGATGACTGGGATGAAATACCACCCCAAGGCTCTAAGGCGACCGTCGAGAACAGGTAAGAAAGCAGTTGCACCTGATAGACGTTAGTTCGATGTGCCTCGAATAAAAATTCCGGCGCGACTTACCAGCAGGTGGATGCACTGTTTTGGTCATCTGCATCAATACGATGGTTTACGGAGTTCATGGTAGCCCACTTCGAGAAGCCAACAAATATTATCAAGGTTTATATTTTGCGTTCGCTAGCGCACGCCTTTGGCGTGCTCGCGCTCACGCTACCGGTGCCCGGCCAAGTTCGAAGGCGGCATTTGCCAAGAAATTGACCGAGCCCAAGGGCGCGGGAAAGAGTCACGTGGGGTCACGTGGGAAAGGTTGGCAGTTTTTTGTAGTCTTGATTGATTTGAGCCGTTTTTGGTGGAGGGGTCCATTCCGATCCTTTCGGACTTTCTCAGACGCCAACGAGCATCACGTGCGCCACAGCTGGTAACGCGACTTTGTTTACTCGAGCGCGTTTTGTATCGTATCAACGACCACCGTCGTCTTAATATGACCTCTACGTCTCAATTCTGGTCGAGGCCCGAGAACTCTATCGCTATTCGAGGCATTCTTGAATCGTGCATGCCGACTTGGCCTTGTGGGCCCCGACCCTTCCAAACAGAGGCTTGCGCTTGCATCCTGGACAAGCGACCTCTCTTCCTCGTTGCACCAACAGCTGCGGGCAAGACTGCCACTTTCTATGGTCCAATTCTCGTCGCGCAGCATCTAAACTCCAACCCCCATCCTGGAATGCCCCCGCTGCCGTCGAAACCGATTGCGTTGGTAGTAACACCGTTGGTTGAGTTGGGAAAGAACCACGTATGTTGCAGCCACCCTACGATAGCAAATTTGACAACTCATGGCGTTTCTAGGCACGAGAAATGCAAGCGCTTGGAATCAACGCTATTTCTATTTGCGCCGAAACACTGAAGTCTGCAAGAGAAGAGGGACGAGACCTGTACAACGAAATTCGTCAATGCAAGTGGTCGATGGTCTTCCTCTCGGCGGAACGACTTACGTCTCGTGAAGTGGACCAGGTCCTTCGCGATGAACAAGTCCGTCAAAACCTACTGCTGCTAGGAATCGACGAGGGCCATGTTGTTGTCCCATGGGCTCAAGATTTCCGTGCTGCGTATCGCCAGATTCCGATACTCTACAGACGCCTTCCCAAACATTGTGCGCTAGTCACGGTCACCGCAACGCTAAGCGAGGCAGGGCTCGAGAGTCTTGTCTCTGAACTCGGTTTGCAGAAAGGGACATACCACACGATTCGGCTCTCCGTAGAGCGCAAGAACGTTCGAACGGTGATTTCGGAGCTCTCCCATCCCCTGACTGGCCACAACTTCCCCGACATTACATGGATATTTCAACGGGGGCTCAAAGCGGTGGTCTATTGCGCTACGCTAGACCTTGTTTGGAGAGTGGCGATGTTTGGTTGGCGCCAATACCCACCTGGAGGGGAACGCTTGAAGTACGTTCGGGTTTGGACCTCACTCACGTCGGGGTCTTATAACTCTCGAACTCTCGAGTTGTTTCTCAACAGCCCCGACTGCTGTGTTGTCGTTGCCAGCATTGCGTTTGGAATGGGAATGAACTTGCCGCATATCACTTGGGCCATAAATCTTGGTGTCCCCGACAGCCTCGAGGCGTTGGTCCAGCAGAACGGGAGAGCAGGAAGGGATCTCAGTATAGATGCTGTTGGTTGGACATATGTGGAAAATTCAATTGTGTCTGCATTATGCGACGAGTTGACGACTGCTCGTAAAGCCAGAGGGCTCCCAACAGCAAGTTCTTCCAATACTGAAGATCCCGAAACACGCCGCCAGCTGCTCGATGCTGTGATATCGAAGAATGCAAAAGGATCTCCCAAGCTTGATGCCGGGCTGAAACGTGTTCTACTCTGTCATCTATTGGGCTTGTGCATCGAGTCCGAGAAGAACCAGATCCTCGGAAATCGAAGGATTGATGCTCCACATCCCTGTTTGGACGTTGGACGGCAACTCCCTTGTAGTGTCTGTCAACCGTCGTGGACCGTCCCCGAGCGCCCCTCTTTATCTGCCACGTCACCAGCATCCTCTCCTCCCCCCACACTGTCGGCCCCGCCCGCTTCTAGGCCACCTCTATCCACTCCCTATATCCTCCATGTCCCGCTACTTCGCAGATATCAGCAGAATGCGAAAGCATGGTTGGACTCATTTGCACGGCAACGCTGGTTGCAACTCTTGTCCTCGTCGTCCTTATGGCTTCCCGCGGTCGCTTTCTGGGGCAATATTGGCGCAGACTTCATACTCGAACGGTTTCATTTGTTAACCACACTCGATGGACTCAGGAGCGAGCTCAGTCGTTGGCAATATGTCAACACTGATTCTCTCCCACTGTTCCTACTTTTGCAGTCGCTGCAGAGGCGATACGAAGCGGACACTGAACGTGCTAATCGTGCCAGAGCTGCAAAATCTGCAGCAACACGCGCCAAAAACCAAGGTAAATCTATTTCTAAAATCTAATAGTATGAGTTACTGAATCTGATGTCACCTTCAACAGCTCTTAAAGCTGCCGCCGAAGCGGACAAGGAAAACGCACCGCCTCCTACCACAGCTCCTCACTCCTATGGTCACCACATCGCACAACGTGCTGCCACATTGAAAGCACCCGATGACTGGATTCCTCCCCCGAACATTCTCCCTAGTCCAATGAAGCGCCCTCTGTCGCAAGCCGGATCATCAAACATCGCAAAGCGGATTAAATCGGTCAGTCCATCAGTATCAGATCCAGACATTCTGCTCACCTCCACTGACCCCCAACATACAGACATCACCATTGACAGACACCATTCGGGGCGGAGGTAAGCCCTCTCTCTTATCGTCGAGCTCGTCGCTAACCTCGTCATCCACTTCCTCGGCGAATACCGACAGGTTCGCCATCATGCTTTCCTCGGTAGGACTCTCCCCTTCTTTCCTCGCTCCTGCATCGTCCATATGCATACGCAAAATGTCAAAGTATGCTGTACTTCTTGCAATGAATGCATCAAGCTTCCCACCCTTCAAATTCTCCACACCAGCCCCAAAATTGTCTGTCGCCTCAAATCCCTCAGTGCGTCCTGCTCGAAATTTATTGAGTTCTTCTGTTCGTATGTGCTCGAGTAGTGTCTGCATTTCGTTATCGAGATGTGGGGCTGTATGGCGCTTAGTGCGAGCCTTGAGGAGAACTGCCTCTTCCATTTCATCTTTCAACCGAAGGAAGTGGTGGACGTTCATTGCCACCACTTCTCGATAGAAAGGGTCATCGAATTCCTTTCCCTTGTGCTGAACAATTTGCTCCAACCAGAAATTGAAGTGTTCCTGCAACAGATCCAGCTCGATGAAGCAACCAGGAAGGCCGCTCAGATTGACGACCCAATACATGAGTATAGCCTCTCGAAGCTTTTCCGAAAATTCATACTTGAAATTGCAATAAATTTCGAGTAAGAAGCTTGAGTATAGTGGGTTCTTGCTGCCGGCGAATGTGAATATCCAAATCTGAAGGTGCGTCAGAATGATCTTTTCAATTGACCAAGACTGATACAGATACCTTGAACATTTCCAGTACTCGACCAGTGTCGCCCTCTGCGACAGCCAAGCACACTTCACGCCACCATATTGCATCCCGAAGAAAGAGGATCGTGTTGGCAAGTGTTGTATCCCCAGCAACGTCATCCGCGCCCACCTCATCAGGTAAGGGCAGATCTATATCATCGAACATATCGTTCGAAGAGGGTTGTTCAGGTGTAGTGTCCATTGCTTCCTCGTTGTGCTTGGGTAACCATGGGCTTCCAGCAGGAGTATTTGGCGGCGGTTCTGCGCCAGGTTTCTTGCTAAGCTCGTATGCTTGGGTTGTTGCGTGGTTCTTGGCAAGTGAGTCTGCGATAGCGACGAGGTCGTCAAATTTTGGAAGCTGATTCCCGGCTGATAGGTGTTCGAAGAAGGTGACAAGACCAGATGTGTTGTAGTGATTCCTGAAAATGATGTGTTGTAAGTGTCATAAAAATCGCACAGTGGTATTGAATACTCACTCCCAGCAGTTGATTAAATGTGCATCGAGGACGAGATTAATCAGATGCGACCCATAATAGAAGTCTACCTTTCGAAGATTTGGTGGCGTCTGAAGGTCCACTTTCCGCGCAAAATGTGCAAGCGACGATGGGTCATGAACATCCCCCCAGTGGGCACGAACAACTCTGCTCATGTCGGTCCATTTTGTGTGCCAAAGCTCGAGAAGAGGAACCAGCCACCTGAACGAGTCAAAGTTCCCTTCTTCAACGGCCATGAATTTCCGGAGTCGGTGGAGCATGTCAAAAGTCTTGCCGTCGCCAGAGAAAACCCAACATCGTTCACGTAAGGTCTCCTCGTTGATCCCCAGCTGTGTTCCAGCGAAATCTGACACAGCTTCTTTCAGTTCCTGAACATGCATCTCGTTTGCACCGTTGGTAGCCAGTGGTACAACTCTCAAAGGTCGGAGAGGTTCTGGTCGTGCGAATTTCCGAAGACGCCTTTCTGTGAATTTCTTGAGGTCTTTCTGATAGTGCGACAGAGCAGGAACATAATGTATGAGTGCTTGAAGGAACTGGAAAGCGGCGACGTTGTTAAGGTGAGCCCCGTCAATATCATTGAGAATTTGATCGGTCGTTAAATTCTTTCGTTCCTGCTTCGCTTGCTGGTCCAACAGTATTTTCAGATTGAACGCTTCTGGGTCTGCGGCCTCCATTGGTATGGCTGTCGCAGCCATACCAGTGATCATCTTGTTTTCCCGACCCATTCGAGGGTCCCTCTGGCGTGCGTATACTTGGACATTGTCGCTAACAACCAGGTGGTGCGTACCTGAGTTCGGATCCAGATCATCCTTTAATAACTTCTGTTTTTCAAGAGACATCGTTCGGAGTGCCTGGTAGACGGTTGAGTAGGCCACTGACTGCCCTAGCCGGCTTTCTACGCGGAACATGGTGCTGGAAGCTTGCGTGGCAAACATCCAAATAGCCCGGGACATTGGATATAAATTAGCTCGATTTGAGCGAGCAAATGTGAGCGTCATGATCGCATTTGTTATAACCTTTTCACCGGTTAGTGGCTTTTATTACACCATAGATTCAAGCTTACCAGGTTTTTTGGCCGATTTTTCATCAGTAAATCTTCACCGGCAGGTCGAGTCTCAGGAGCTTGAGGGGAGCGCGAATAGGAATACATGAGATGATGCATGATTGGAGCATGTTCCATCG
>SDEE01000308.1:0-56043 GCA_004126415.1 Candolleomyces aberdarensis
CACGCCCGTTTCGGACACCGAGAGTGCGACATTGCACTCTCGGTGAGCGTGAGTCACGATGACTCACGCTCATGTCCGGCACTGAGAGGGGAGCACCCTCTCAGTGGGTGTCAATCACGCCCGGATCCGACACCGAGAGTGCGACACCGAGTTGCACTCTCGGTCGGCGTGAGTCCACACCGAGAGGGGAGCACCCTCTCAGTGGGTGTCAATCACAGCCGGATCAGACACCGAGCGTGCGACACCAAGTCGCACTCTCGGTCGGCGTGCGTCGACACCGACACCAAAGAGGGGTGCCCTCTCAGTGGGCGGCAATCACGCCCGGGTCTGACACCGAGAGTGCGACACCGACTTGCACTCTCGGTGGGCCTTAGTCCTAACCCTCTTATTCCTGAACATGGCACCCATGTTCACAGATATGAGCCCATTTCTGCATCATATTTGCCCAAATATGATCCCAAATCAGGGTCATATCTCTGAACATGGCTTTCTCCCCCTCAAATATGAGCCCAATTCAGCTTTATATCTCCTGATATGAATCCAAATCAGCTTTATATTCCCCATATAAACCCAGATTCATCTCATATTCTCTCAATATGAACCCAGATTCATCTCATATTGTCTCAATATGAATCCAGATTCATATCATATTGTCTCAATATGAACCCAGATGAGCTTCATATGGCTTTCTATATTCACTCATATGAACTCTGTATGCATTCATATCATGGGTGACATCAACTCTCCATCTTAATAGATTCTCACTCATGCACACCTCATTTCCTCAATTGTGATCCAGGATGTTGTCCGTTTATTTTGAATAAATATGCGATAGAATTGGTGAAGCGAGGGCTTCTGAACGATACCTTTGTTGTAGGATAGAATGACTCTTGGGTCCTTGGATTTTGTCACACCACAAAGTCATTCATCAGTCAACCATTCCTTGAATTGCAAGCTGTAGAATTCTCCGTTTGCTTCGCAAGAGGACTCAATAAATCGAGTAAAATGAGAGCTATCGGACCGTACTTTTGCCGCAGCGATCCAGCGACGCTTCGATGTTGAAGTCTCAGAATACTAGGCCTTGACCGTTTATTGAATATCCTGGCAACCAGAGATTCGTTTCACATGAAAAAGACGCCATTCCCTCACGGCCTAACGCAGGCACACCTCCTCAAATTTTCACATCAATCGAGACACTCTAAAAGCCACAACACCTCATGTCACATATCAAGTGATAATTAGTTCATATTGAAGACCATTTCCTAGGGTTAGGGTTAGGGTTAGGGTTAGGGTTAGGGTTTTTGTTGTGGTTAGGGTTCACTGGGAGAAAGGGGCGGAGGGGCAGCTCCTGCAGGGGGCCAGGACGACTCATGGGTAGCAGAGAACCAGAGGGCGCAGATTCGCGGGGGCGGCTTAAGAGGATGTTGCGGACAAAAATCAAAATTCCAAAATTACTATCGAACAAAGCCCGCCCCATGCCGCGTGGCAAACAGTCACGTTCGCGTGACGTCACGCGTCGTGTCTGTCACGCTCTCTTTGCTTTGTCTACTACTACGCCCCCGTCTTCATCATAACATCAAATACTCCCGTGCCGGTTGCATTCGGCCGCCCCAGCACTATGTTCCCCGACGGCGTCTTCAGATCGTCGTAGTCTCCGTACAGTGTCGCGTCCGACAGGAACGCCGCTGTCGTCTCGTACGATGCCTTGAGCAGCGGCGACGGGTTCGTCGAGATCCCTTTGCGGTTGAATGGCTTGTATCCTCCATCAAACGTCTGGCAAATAGACTCTTATCAGCTCGGCGATTTTCGAACCTGACAGCCACTCACCATGTAGTCAGCAATCAATTCCAGATGTCGACGATCCACCTGGATGCTGTAAGCTGCGAAGACGCCTCCCACCTCCTTCAGAATTGCCGCACGGGCCATCTCAACACCATACGTCTTGAGGATCGCGTAGATATCGTTCGAGTAAATGTCGTCTTCCTCCAAAATACTCTCCTCTGCACTCGCAGAAAACTCCCACATTCCTCGCAAGTTGGAGCCGTTTGTTGTCAGCTGGCCAGTAGCCACTCGTCCATTAGCCGTCGGCTATCCCATTGTACGAGTCAACGCACCTTGATCAGTGGCTCACCGCCCTTCTTGTTGTCTTCCTTTGACTGGAAGCAATCTGCGATTCCCGGGATTTCGCGAATAATGGCCGCTCGACAGGTTCGTTCAACAATGCCAACAAAGAGAAGCTTAGGCATATCAGGTCGGAACTGGAGAACACCCTTTGTCAACTTTAACCCCGACGAAGAGAAAGGAACGCTTCTCACCTCAACCTGGAATGTGCACTTCGCTTCGTCAAATTCAAAGGACACGGCATATGGAAGATGCCCCTGGAAGATGTCCGAAGTTTTGGAAACCAATTGTTTGAAGCTAAGCTGCTTTTTGTCCAACCGCGCGGTTTTCCGTTGTCCTTCGTCCGCACTGCCATCGTCCGAAGCATAGGCGGCCTCGATCTCGGCATCATTGAAAGCCTCGACGTCACTATCCTCATCGTCATCGCTCTCATACGTCGCCTGCTGCTTCTTCTGCCTGGCCCTCTTCTCGTCGTCAGCGTCACCATCACCAGCTTCACTCTCTTCGTCGGCACTCCTCTTTTTCTTTCCACCTCCTTCACCTTCGCCTTCTGCCTCGTCGTCGTTCCCTCCTTCCCGCGATCGAACAGTCTTGCCTTTCCCGAGCTCGGCTATCTGTCCTTTAAGGTCAGCGTCCAACCGCTTGAGTTCATTCTGCAGCTCCTTCTTCAGAATCAAAGGGAACCTGGTCGCAAAGACCGCCAAAATCTCCGAGGGCCCCACATCGTGCTCAGCCATATACTCGTCCTTCGGGAAGAACTGGATTTCCACCGTAAACTGCGTTCTCCGCGCCTCGCCTTGGACCCTCAGCTGCTCATGCACGGCGACCTTTTCAACGAGCTGCGATAGTGTGACTCTGCTAGCTCGCTTGCAGAACATGTCGACGTCTTCTGGAGCAGTACCAGGCCTGATCTTCATCGTCATCGAAGGCGTTTTTGGTTTTTGCGAGGCTGTCATAACAATCTCACGAAGTCGAGGAATACCCAGCGTGACATTAGCAGCACCGTGACCTAGACCGCAGATTTTAAATGATTAGCCATTAGTCAAAACTCCCATACGTACCAGCGAAGTGGAAAGTGTTGAGAGTCATTTGGGTAGATGGTTCGCCAACACTATTTCAGTCAGTCAGAACGTCATCATTAACAACTAAAAAGCAGCTCACCCTTGAGATGCCAAAAGACCAACCGCCTCACCAGGCTCCACCAAACTCCTCATATACTTCACATTCATCAACAGGCGGAAATTCTGGGGATGCAGTAAAGCTCTTCGAGTCTGGAATGGACTATCCCTGTCCGCCTCTCCTAGTAGATGATCGGGGTTCGCATCGATATACTGATTGACTGCCGTGGCGAATGCTTCAGACGTGCTTCCCAGATACCGACTCGGGCTGTGCAGTGACAGAACAGGGTCATACTTGTCCCTCTTCGCAGGTTTGTTCTTGTTCGGCCTGTCCAACGACTTCTTGAGAACCTTCTTCATGTACGACGAAGCCGTCGTCTGATCCACAACTCCCTGTATGTTGACGGGTTTCAACTTCCGGGCGACGGAGATTTGGTTCTGGGCAATGAACGAGAACTGCTGGATATGCTTCTGCTTGGTCACATCGAGCGCGTCTCCACCATACACGAACTGGTACACGGAGTTATCGCTCCCTCGGACGGTATGGTCGTAATGCACTCGAATGCCTTCCAGGTGCTTGATAAGACAACGTTGCAGGTACCCGGAACGAGACGTCTTGACAGCGGTATCAATGAGACCTTCTCGGCCTGCCATGCAATGGAAGTAGAACTCTTGCGGCTTGATACCTGTCAAGAAACGGCTCGCGACATATCCGCCGGCAATGGCCCTGGTTTCGAAAGGTTTGAAAGAAGGAAGAGTCTTCCCGCTAACCATAACGGGTACACGTCGGCCTTCCAATTCCTGTTGTCCGAGGGAGCACGAAATCTGTCTTGCGTTGACGGCAGAACCCTTGGCACCAGAAAGCGTCATCGTTTGCATGTGGTTCTGAGGGAATTTCCGGAGGAGTTCGTTGGGTAAGCAGGCATCGGAGATGGAAGAAGTGAGTTTGGAGAGTTTGGTCTTGACCGTCACGTCCAGTCCAGCCATCTTGTTGTCGTCGCGGAGTACGGTTTCCAGGAGGCTCCGCAATTGCGCAGGAACTTCTTGCGGTGGTACACCACTGAGCGATGGGAAATTTTCGATGGCGCCCTCCGTGCCGAGGTTTCGTCCTTTGTGTATGAGGTCCTTCCGCTTCTGATCCCCAGTTGGCGTCAGAATAAGGTCGTCCATCCGACAAGTGAATGCGCGATGCTGGAGGAACTTTGTGAACAGTCTGCTAAGGATACCCAACAGTTTCCCAGCAACATCGGCACCATATAGCTCGTAGACTGAATGAACGAGACCATAGTCTGAAGCACCGAAGGCTGCCTTGTCCAAAACACCGCAGAGAAGTTCTCCATCCATGAAGAGGACTTGATCTTCCTTGGAATCCTTGCCCCACAATACACCCGGAACCTTGGTCTTCGCCTTGAGGTTTAGACCCTCGTAAGGTTTCGGTGTGATGTTCTTCAGAACTGTCGAGATCTGTTGTCCTCGTGAGCTTGTGGAACGAAAAATAAGACTTGAGAGCGACGTACAATTTGTTTCCCTGTCCAGAGTGGTTTGGGTTTCCAGACTGCCGGTGGCAACGTGACCAACCGGGAATTGGAGTCGCGGTCGTCCTCCGGTCTCAAGGCACCATAGAGAAGCTGGAAGTATTCTTCCCGAGTAAAGAACGCGTCCTGGCTGGTCATCCAGACGCCGGCTACTACATGATCCTGGATGAGACCACGGAGAGGGTTACCAGACGTTGGTACAAGATACTGGTTATCAGTGTTGGCAATGAAGTAAGATTCGGCACGAGCGACGTGATTTTCTGTGGAAAAGCTGTAAGACAGCCACTAGTAGCAGAGGACGAGCTTACTCACGAGGGAAATGGATGTTCATTTCTGAGAAGTCATCAGCCGATAGCCTATATGAGAGCTGAGATTGTTACGCACCATCTCCATCGAAATCGGCTGAGTCGAGAGCGAATTAGTCTACAGTATATCGCCAAAATTCTTTAGCAAGCGCACCGTTATACGAGTTACTATGAAAGCCGTGAGCGGCAGTACATCACATGGAGGACTTGACACGTACCAGTTAGCATAATGCATTCGAATCGTCTTTTCACCTTGAAGCACTTTGGCTCGATGTGCCATCATACTAGGCTTATGCAACGTAGGCTGCCGATTGAGGATCAAGATGTCCCCATCCTGCAGATGCCTGTAAACCTTCTTGTTGACTGCAGGCGTTCGGGTATACAAACCCTTCTTCCCAGTGGTTTGGTCACCTTGAGGGGTCATCAACTGGTTTGCGATAGCAGTCCGCTGTTCGACGGTGAGTTTATCCTGCATACCGAAGGATCAGTGTATTAGTTCAACAGATGGAATGCAATGAAGTTACCAATGACTGCTGACGGCCATCCTCGTACTCGACCATGCTCGCACCAGGGTATCCGTGAGGACCGGTAATTACTCGTTGACGCATTTCATGGAAGTTGGCCGCGGTAACAGGTTCGGGGAAGGTCAGTTTTCGAGCGAAGACAGGGGGAATTCCGATTTCGTTTGGTTCGATGTTAACGTCCGGTGAGATGACGGAACGCGCTGCATAGTTTACACGTTTTCCCTGAGCAGATACAGGTATTAGCAGGCGATAAATACGAAAGAAAGTTGAGCAACAGACCATCATGTTCTTCCGGAACAGACCCTCTTTCTTCTCGAGGCCTTGCTTCACACCCGCAGGAGGCAGCTTCCCTTGTCGGACGGGTTGGGGATTTTTATTGCTATCCATGAAGCTATTCACATCGACTTGCATCTGAATCAAGCGGTCCAGAAGAGCGCTCATTAACGTTTTCCGGTTCGCTTCATCAAAGCTTTCGCCCTTTGTCGACGCAGCTTTGAGGTCGATGTTGATGTCACGTAATCGGTAGGCAGTATTCAGGACTCGAGCGAGCAGTTCGTTTTGGGGATGCTCGAAAAGGGTTTCACCCATTTTCGCTGGTGGACGGAATCGGGTAGGGGAGACGGGAACGACTTCCAAGAAAAACATATCTGCGCTTGCGATGGAGAGTTGGTCGGCCGTTACTGGCGCATGAGGGCCATGGCGACCAAACAACAGTGAGCACATTACCGTCTCGTTTTTGAACAAACGACGTAGGTGCGCCCGACATTCTTCTGGTGCCATAACACGCTCATTCCTTCCACGAGTGGTTTTGACTTTTCCATTAGCTGCGCGAGGGAGGTTTTTCTCGGCAGCGTTTTGAGAGGTCTGGTGTTCCTCGTCAGTCTCATCCTCATCCTCATCTAACAAACTTTCGCCTTCTCCTTCATCCTCCTCAGAGCTCCCGTCTTCATCCATATCATCGTCTTGTCTTGCTCTACCATTTTGAGCAGAATACGTCGTCGTCTTCTCTGCGAGAAGGACATCGGGTCGTCTCCAGTTAAGTTGTGCTTTCTGCTTCGGAGACAAGTCGTACTCGATGATTTTGGTGTGTCCTTCTTTCCGGAATGTATAAGCGTGACTAGTATTGCATTGAGTGACGATAATTGGTCCCAAAAAGCAGCACATACGAATAACAATCAGCATTTTGGCATTTCTTCATTATTGAATTGCGAAGGAAGTTTTGGATTATCTCTTTCCGCATCTGATACGAAGTTTCATTTTTGTAGTCGTCACGAGTGTTCTTGGTTCGGGATAGATGGATGGCGACGTAGAGGTTTATTCGAGCCATGAATTGATCTGGCGTCTCGTCCGGTACGTCGTCGTCCCCTCCGGCCATTTCCACATCTTCGCCCTCCTCCCCTGCCTTCCCTTTGCCCTTTGAAGAAGATTTCGTCTGCAAGTGAAGATCATCCACACCCGATGCAGCGTCAACAAGACCTCTCTCCAACAGTCTGAGCTTGGCCATGTATTTCCAAAGCTAAAGAAAGCAATACTCAGATTGGATTCCCTGGAGACGGGGTATAGAACCTACCACCGTCCGACTCATTTTGAATTTATGGCAAAACATGCAGCATCCACGCAAAAGGTTGTACATGTTCCCCATGAACAAGGGATGGAAGACAGGTGCGGGCAATTCTATATGCCCAAAGTGCCCGGGACATGTGAAGTAGGTCAGATGGCAAGTCGCGCAGCTAAAATTGGTTCAGTAAGCTGCCAGACCGCGACAACCTTTCACGCACATATCTGAACGATCATGGGGACCCAAAGCAGGGTCATAGAGCCCTCCGATATTCGGTCTGTTCAGATCATCGAGCAGGACGGGGTTGACAATTTGTTTGACGGATATCCGTCGGATGTCCTCTGCCGACAAGAAGGAAAACGAGATGGCGGAGACTGTTGCGGGCAGCGAGTGGGCGATGTTCATGGTGGCGGTATTAGATTGAGAGGGGAGGGCTTATTGAGTCGTGCATAAAGGCAACAACTTCCAAGTTTCAATATCAAAGTTCGTCTCCCTCTCTACTTTTTTTGAGCACGTGAACTCCCATCAAAATTACATCACTTAAATTACACGCGGTTCACTATCGTCCATGTCTGCTCATCGTCCTCGACACCCCAGGCTTCCCAGATTTCACCTTCTGAGCCATTTCTGACACTAAGTTTGCTATCAACCCGTTGTACGTCTCCGAATCTTGCTGCAACGCATCCCGCGACTGCAGCAAGTAGGTAAGGACGTTTGATGTGCCTGCCGTTTGCATCTTCAGGTCTGTCAGGATTCGTTCGAGGTTAGGTAGTGGCTGCATCGTCAAATATTCTATACATAGAGCATGAATTATATTGTCACCACTTCTTCAAGGGTAGTAGCTCACCTGGATCGAGCTCCAAGAGCCTGTTTATCTTCGAGGTGTCAAGCACTGGTTTCGGCCCAAACTGGGCAACTATATTGCTCTGAGGCCCACCAACGGGCTGAGGTGTGCCAGAACGAGAAGGGTGCTTGGATCCACTAGGGGAATTCCTGAATCCGCGTTCTGGGGGAGCGGACATAGGTCGGGTCCGAATTTCCAATGTCGGTAAAGGCTTGCCATTGGCCTTTGGCAAGACTTCGTCCAGGTTAACTGGAATCCCGAGCGAGATTAGGTGCTGGCGTCGTATTCGAGATCGGGTCCAGTTCGTTGGTCTGGTAGACGAGGGTGCTTGTAAGAGTAGCTTGTACATTTGGCGACTGCAATTCGTGTTAGGCGTGCTCCAATAAGATGAACAGCTGCGAACTCACCTCGAAGGATTCACCAATATCTGGCCTACCCCCTCCACCTCTCGCATTGGCTCATCTGTCGTGATTCTTGAGATATCTTCAGTCGCCCATATCGGATTCAGTGTATCGTACACGTCCTCCTGAATATCTTGATATGAAGATGTTGGGTCGAGTTGGATGGGCTTCCATGATCTGTGAAAGGAGGGACCGGCAACTGCTATTGGATCTTGGAAGGCAGCGTCTTGGAAGGCGGATTCAGGTACAATATCGGCGGCCTCTTCAAAGTCTTCAAAATCGCCAAAGTCATCGTCCTTGGCCTCAAATTGCGCATTGTCGACGGGCGGCCCAAAGTCGTCAAAGTCATTAAATGGGGCGTCATCAAAATCGTCCTCCAGTGTGAGGGGTGCTGGCGGCTTTCGCTTTGGTTCTGATGGCGGCAGAGGCTTTTCCAGAGCTGGTTCAGGTGTTGCCCAGACTGAAGCGCCAAATGTGATATCGTCGTCCATTATGACAGTGAGGGATAACGCGAGTGTAGTGCTGCATGGATACCTGTGCCCAACCTGGTTGTTGCAAAGGTTGGAGTTTGCTGGTGTTTGCTAGTGACCTCCGGCGATTTGATGCAACCTTTCCTCCGCTCCGTCAAACGGTGAAATGCACTCCTCGTCCCTCGTCGACCACAATTTCGTATTCGCATCCCTCGGATCGAAAGCACCTACCACCACGAGGAAGGTGCACATTCATCGACTTAACGATATCTTCCATCTCAGCCTTCAGAGGCAAGACTATCAGCGCGCAAGCCGAGCCTGGGCCATTCTCGCAAGATGCAAAGAATTCGACTGGATGTCCATGTGGATGTCCGGTTTGTTGCTTCTTCGAGGCGATCTACCAACGGACGTGCCTCACGAAAAACTGGAATTTCTTCGTACGATGATGCTGCAAAATACTCGCGAGGTTCTTCTTTTTCCTCCTGCGTCTGGGTCCAACGGCTAAGTTGCACTCTCATCGTAGCGTGAAGTGATTCTTCAGGAACTACTGTTCGGCTTGATACTTCGCGGAGAATACAGGGAAGCACTTAATCAGCTGGAACTGTAAGGCTCTCATTTGTCGTTTCCGTACGTCCTACTCAAGCACGGCAGATATCTACCAGCTTTCCCTTACCAGGACAATCCCACCCTACATACCTATGCGGGGTTGTTATCACTGTATCTTGCGCAACTGTCTCCGGATTCAGGTGAGAAATGTATGTTGAAGTCTCTTTTACCTCTTGCCGACACTGTCTTGCGCAGTGACTTCCACCTTTGACCCCATTCTACTGCGTGACGCACAAGCACATCTAGACCAAGCCAAGAAGCTAGATCCAGAAAACGTCGTGGCTATAGCCTTCCTCGCAAAGGTATTCTCCCCCATCACGCTCACATTCTCTTTCCTAGCTAAATCGTTACATATGTAGATAATCCTACTTGAATCAGCGCAAAAGCTCGCCTCGTCCTCCCAAGCCCTTGCGGAATCCGATGACGAGATCGAGATGGGGAATGCAGATATGACAATTCCAAGAGCAAAACGAACACGTATTTAAACTGATTATTCGTCGTCCCCTTCCTCCTCCGAATCAGACGCCATATCTATCGTAGGTATTTCCTCGTCCTGATCTTCAGCGTCAGAGTTTGACTGAGGAATTAGGAAACTGCTGCTCGATGCCGCAGCGTTATTTCTAGGCTGGCCGGAATTGAGTTTCTGCTTCTCCGAAGGCGAAATTGCTGCTTGTGTAACCGTTGGGGTGAAATCTTGCTTTTGCTGCTGCTCATTCTGCCAGATCTTGGGTGCTGCACTTTGTACAGTTGGTTGTGGTTGCGGTTGCTGAGGCACAGCTGGCTGGTTGGAAAGGAATGGGAGGCGGAATGCTTCTCCTCCGCCATTTTGCTGTACCCGAGGAACAGGAGCGGGGGGAACGGCGTCTTCCATTATCGTATCTTGCTCTCGCGGGTTTGGTATGGGGAGGCTTTCGTCTCCGAATTCGAGGCGGAGTAGCTTCCGGGCAACTGCCTCTTCTTCTGACTCTTCGACCCGGAAAAGCGTCAGAGATTGGGTCAAGGGGATTGGTCTGACGATGGGAGGAAGGCGAGGGTGGATGAGGAGGTCAAAGGCAGATTGCAGCTGCGGTAGGGAGAGAGAAGTGAGTACGGTCCCAATGGTAATGAACCTATCAACGTACCTCTGTATCCCCTGTCTTGAGGCTCTCATTGAAGAGTAACGGAAGCGCTCTTTGCAAGCTAATGGTCGAAGTAGAGGCCATTCCAGTGCAGATCGCAAGTACGGTTTGTTGAACTTGGCAGAATACTTGAGGATCTGGTGATAAAACTGAGGGTGATAGTTGCGATAGAGAAAGTTGAATGGAGAGCAGTATGCGGGATGCTAGGGACGACTGGGAGCTCGAAAGGTTGGGGTTCTGAAGGCAATATTTGACAACTGTGTCCGTTAATTTAGCACAAAAAACCGGACAGAGAACCTCTCGTAGCAACTCACCTTGCAACGCGGAAAGTAGAACTTTCGCATCCGTCTCCGTTGGGCAGATCACATCGCGAGATACTTTGAAAACCTCGTCCCCAGTATAGTTTTTTGCCTTCTTTTTCCCTTTGTTACTCTTGCTGTCCTCTGCTGAAGCGTCCACGGCGTTTGAAGACGACAGGACAATGGTCAGTGATGGTAAAACTGCTCTCATGATGCGGTTTGGCAGAATAACAGAGTCGATGAAGCTAGAGGCCTGCAAAAGTTGTTGCAAAGTCTCAAGTACCGATGCTCGTTGTTCTCTGGAAAGGAGTTGAGGGCAAGGTCGCGAAGGGAAGGGCGCCAGGGACTACTCACTGTGTCAGAGACTGTTCCAGGCGATGAGCCAGAACAGTGTACAGTTGGGATAGAGCAGGTTCGAGGCAGTGAGGAATGCTGAGGTCGGGTGAGTAAGATGCCATGGATTGAATCGATGCACGCACTTCTCCGCTAACGTTGTAATTATTTCACAGCCATACTTCCAGAGGGATGGTACAACGGAAATTTCCATTGCACGGGTGACAGGGTCAACAAATCCCTCAACCTGAGACGCGACTTTAGACACTACAGACCAGATTTCGACAGAAAAAATCACACACCTGACCATCAGGTGAAGCACCAACCAACGCGATTGCGTACTTTATCAACAGACCAGAAGGAACTTGCACGGGACGCGTCGTTACCGTGCTGTCAAAAAGTCATTTCAAATGCCACCCATCGACAAGCAGCAGAGTACGTACCACAAGAGGTTCGTGATGATGGTGGAGCAACATCTTATACGATCTACGTTCAGAGGAACGCTAATTGACGAGTCATTTTGTTCTTGCTGAGGAGCTGAACCTTTGGCTAGTTGTGGTTTTAGCTTATACTTGGTATGTAGAATCGCAAACATCTCACTGTCGCTGGGGAATGTGGTGCGAACTGCGAAAAACGCATCCCATCCAAATGCAAGGGTATCATCGAGTGCTTTCCTCCATAGATTGGCTGCTCCAACCTTTCCACCAGTGAGATGCAGTATAGAATACAGCTGAGCAGCGCTTTCCAGCAAGGGGGCGGGAGTCGAACGCGGGTGACTGCCGTTGAGGAACCCGAGAGCGAGGCTAGAAAGGTTCGCAAAGGTTGCTCGATGTGCGCTCGGATAAATAGGAATCAAACGCGAAAGTGAATTCAAGCAGACTGCCTAAGTCTCATAAGCCGACGAACGCGTGAACGAGGCATGAGAATGGCATACCTTGAGTTCAATGTCTTCGTTCGAAGCTGCGATATTCGAAAGAGCAGTGGTGAACTTGGGAACGTGAGGAAGCGATACTTGTCGCTGAAATTCTGACATTTCCAGGGCAGCAGTGAAAACCGTAATGAGGAGCCTGATTGCGGCTTTTAGGATTGGAGATGGTTCTGCCCTCTTGACAAAGCGTAAGTTGGAAAGAGGATCCCGACATAGAATAAACACGGACTGAGAGCATTGGGACAGCAATGGGCAGCCAGGAAGCAGCCGAGTCAACCATGAATGATTTTGAAAGCAAGGCTGACTTATGGGCAATGCACAAGCCTGCCCAGCGTGCGCCAGGATCCTTGGAGTGCAGGAGAGAGATTATTCTTGCAGACCATTTTGCGAGATGTGGGCTGGGAGACAGTGAATCTTTGCTGAGTGTGCTGAGGACGTATGGAAGGTGAAGAACAGAAGAGGAGTCCGAGGCCAGTTGGAGGTTGAGCAAAGACTTGAGCTGAAAGCCTGCCTCCATCGTTTGGTTTGAGCTGAAGAAACTCGAATTTATTGATAGAAAAAGGGATCACTGTTGCCATCACCCCATCACAGAGCTCAGCGTCACCGTCGGCCTGACGCCCTGATATATCCTCCTCCATGTCCTCCCAGAAACCTGCTGCTCATGATGACCCAGATATTGCAGAGCATCTACAGCTCTCCGCCTTCAAGGTAGCTTTCACCGCTCATCAGGTCCTTTCGTTTGCCTCACTCGACGCACAGGGCAAATTCGATGTGACAGAGTTCGTGGGCTCCGTCTCAGAACGGCTTATTGCCAAATCCAAGGCAGACCCAGGACGTACGTCGGCCAGCGCTCTACGTCGTGACACAGTCTCTCAGTCCTTGGATAGCATTCGATCCGAAGCCATTCATCCGTACGTTCGAAACTGCGGTCGACAAGTTGATCGCCATCCGCAAAGATGTGCAAACCAAAACCGAACAGATGGAGAAGAGTGTCCGCGTCGCAGAGCGAGAATATTCCAAGAAAATGGCTTCCCTTTCCAAAGAATTTGAAGTAATTCTCTCATTCCCCACCACCGTCCCATTCTCAACAGGAATTTAGGCCGTCTCGAACTCATATTCGGGAATGGAGAGCCGGATGAATGTCGTGAGCAGCACAGCCGTGCGCATAGGTAAGCGGTGATCCATGTCTGTTCTCAAGACGCTAACTGAGCTGGTTCCTAGGTGATCAACTAGAAACTGTCCATATTGAACGGCAGAGAGCTCAAGCAGCCTATGATCTCATTGACTACTACAACCAGTTCTCGAAAGGCGACACTTCACGACTGGACACACTTCGGAAGGAAGGTCGTGCTGGACGACGGCAAGTTGCTGTTATCCTCAGACGATTGACTACCGTCGCGAAGGAAGTGGACCTACCCAATTCTGACAAAGTGCGATCTTACTCTTCCTCATCTTCCGGAGGTAGCCCTGATCAAGACTCCTGTTTAGACGAGGGAAAATATCGACAAGTACTGCGAGAAATTCGAGAAGGAAATGCTCAGCCTTTTCGACCGATGCTACCGGAAAGGAGACCCTAAAATGATGCATGTTCGTGCTCTTTCGCACCATACCATCGTCGCTTGGCTGACTTTATCTCCCAGCATTGCGCTCAAACGTTGCTAGAGTTTAACGGCGGTTCTTCATGCGTTCAAGTGTATGTGAACCAACATGACTTCTTCATCAGCAATGTACGGGATGGTAGAGCCGCCGAAGATGTCTCATTGTAAGTGCTATCGCTGAATGACCTCAAATACCTGAATTTGAGCACGTCAATTAGGTGGAAATTGTTGGGGGATCCCCATGCAAGTCCGCCAAAGACAGAGCTGGGCCTTGTTGACCTTTTCTCGGAAATCCGGACAACTGTGGATACGGAAACTCAGATAGTAAAAGCAGTCTTCCCAAATCCTCCAGTCGTGATGCAAGTCTTTCTACAACGTGTCTTCGCACAATCAGTGAGCTTATTCCGACTCTTGGGTGATCAATTCACTCAAATTGCACGTCAGATACAACAATACATGGAGCAACTCCTACACCGAGGGGCTGAAGTTTCGGATCTGGGTTACCTCCGAATGCTCCAACTCGTCCACATCCAAGCCTCTCTGCTTGTCGAAGATCTCAAAGCAAACGAACTGCCTGCATCCGCCTCACGCACTCCATACGAAGCGGCGGAGTTCAGAAGGTCCCTGACTGGCTCTGCTCCAGTTACCATGTCCACTCCTGCGGCTATCAGCACAATGCTTGAGACGGCCATGGAAGAACTATTCGTTCCTTACACCGAGGGTCAACGATACTTAGAACGAGAGAGTAGGAGTCTTACCACCTTGTATCAATCACTCCTGGCAAATTTTGCAAGATATCATGTGTGTGGACATCTCGCGTATGACCAACTGAGCACCATTTTGACGTCTCTCTCTCTATATCTTTCTAGAAATCGCAAAGAGGCAAATCATCAACTATGTTCGACCGCATGGTCACTGGTGCCACATCTGGTTCCTCTGCACAGGCCGCGACCGCCGCTTTAACGAGGTTTGGTTTGCTCAACGCGGACAGAAATGTCGAGAAACCGACCGAAGAGCCTGTTCGAGAAGAGGATGGTGTTTTGAGCGTCGATATTGCGGAGCTTGTCATGAAATGGCACGCAGAAGCTATTGGTCGCTGCGTCGAGTTGAGCCCTGCAAACGACGTGTAAGTGAAGTGGACTATCGATTTTTCTGGTTTCTAACCAGCTATTCCTTACAGTCCAAAAAGCACGTTTGCTCTACTTCGAGTGCTATCAGATACACTTGGTCCCGGCTACGTAGAGCTTGCATTGGAAACGTGTGTCTACCGCGTTTCTTGGTCGTCCATATTTTGCTAATCTTTCAACCCCCAGTGTGCAAACACGACTAGAGGCCGCCGATTCAAAAAGCGAACCAAATTTGCCTACGCTGGCTGTTATCAAGACCGTTGCCCTGATTTGCCACCTCTGGCAACAGTATATCAACGTGGCCCTGCTTCCCCTGGCCAGCTCGTCTGTGACTGTTCGGAGGGAAATGGTCCACTTCAACACGCAAACTCTCAATCGCATCGAGACTACAACAAATGGGGTCTTGCAGAGGCTAACAGACGGTAAGAGTCTATTATACACCGATCTCAACTGCATTGTCATTCCTTCCGTCAGCAACTGTCGGGTGGTTATCGCTTCAGTTGGCGAAACAGAAGAAAAACGACTTCAAGCCTCGCAATGATGACATGTCTTTCGCAAGGGTCAACACGGAGCCCTGCGTTGCTTGTTGTGATATGCTCGAAAAGGTTCGAGACGCCGCGAAAGAGAACCTCAGTGGCAAGAATCTCGAGGTGTTCTTGACAGAGATCGGTGTGGCATTCCATAGGTACGATCATGTTCGCAAGAACCATCATGGTTGTCTGACGTGTGCTCTAGTCTGCTTCTAGAGCATCTGCGAAAGTTCCCAGTCAGCGCGACTGGAGGCTTGATGCTTGCAAAGTAAGTAGCCAGTGGCATGGATTCGGATGAGGTTCTCATTACTCTTAACAGGGACATCAAGTCGTATCAAGATGTGATTTCAACTTTCGGTATCCCAGCTCTACAGGAAAGATTCGAATTCATCAGGCAACTGAGCCAGATATTCTTGATCCAACCTGAAGTTCTCAAGTCATTCATCACCGAGAACTACTTGGGTCGGATCGAATCGTCTCTCTTGAAGCCTTACATCGCGCTTCGCAGCGACTGGGGTCAATTCGAGAAGGGATTTAATGATTCCGAGGCCACACACGAAGGCGGAGCACCTGGTACAGCGCTCAAAGATAGGTTTGGTCGCTTGAGTGTGATGATGAAGGAACTCGAAACCTTGAAAGTAGAGGGTCTCTCAATGAATATGCCCTCTATACCTTCGGGCTTCGCAGGAAACTTTACCATGCCTTCTATGCCGTCACGGCCATTTGGGAACTCATCGGGGTCATAGTAGAGGATATTAATTGGTACGGGAATGTTCCCTGCACCTTGTACTATATTATTCGATCGATTACTCTCCCTTGAACAGGGGTTTCCTTTTCTCTTTAAAAGCGGAGAGTGCTTCAAGTCGATCCTGAGTCTTCAGAAGGGTTTCGTACGTTGCCCTTTCGAAATCGAGGCCTTCACGCACGTTNAAAAAAAAAGGTAGACGTGGTACTATAAGCTGCGCTTACCTGTTTCCAGTGCCAGATCCTCGGAACGAGAGATTGCTTGTTTCGCAGCTCTTAATGCCAGGGGAGCTATTAAAATGAACTGTTAGCTGCGGGTTCGGACGAACGAACGAGGCTATGGTGTTACCATTTCTCGACATTGATTCTGCTAACGTCAACGCACGATCGTACCCAGTGGTGTCTGGGTCAGAAATATAATTGACAAGCCCCCAGTCCAAAGCTTGTGTAGCTGTCAGTGGCCGCGCGGTGAAGATCAGGTCCTTTGCCCGCGAAGGACCAATAATTCTCGTAACCCTCTGTGTGCCTCCGGCACCTGGTATGATCCCCAGCCCTGTCTCCGGCAGTCCAATCTTCGTCACATTGTGGCCTTGTGTTGCAGCATGTTCAATAAATATCCTGAAGCAATATGCAAACATGACCCTTACCGGCTACTCGAAGATCACAAGCAAGGCTCATTTCGAGGCCACCTCCGAGAGCAGGTCCGTCAATCGCGGCAATAGTGGGCATAGGAAGGGCCTCGAGCTTGCCCAGAGCATCCCTAAGATCCGTAAGAAACTTGGTGACTTGCATTTGGGTCATAGAACGACGTTCGATCAGGTCAGCCCCTGCACAGAAGGACCCGACGGTCGTTGAATGTAAGATCAAGACCCGGACGCTGTAGCATGGGATTAGACAGGGATTGGGTCCGCAGCTGGAAGGAAATGGCGAACCTCTTGTCATACAGAACAGTCTCTAAACATTCGCGGAATTGCTAGTACACGTGTGAGGCAGTGGCGCAGCAGAGACACCAGGAGGCTTACCTGCAGGAGTGCCACAGAAATGGCATTCTTGCTCTGGGGCCGGTTGAGCGCCAGACCCCACACTCCCGGATGGGATTCAATTGGTTTGAGGAGAGCTTGTTTCTCTGCTGCCTGAACTTGAATAAACCTGCGCGAGAGTACCTTTACATTGGTCCGTGCAAAACGAAAGGAGTGAAGAATCATGGTGGTTGGAACAGAGGCCGGAGCAAACATGCACCAACGGGATACCACGCGCTTCGGAACGCGTCTAACACGATGCCTTACACAGCCAAATGCCCCCTTCAGTCTGGCCATCATCATGGCCCTTCAATCGCCCGTATCCAAATTTTATGGGGTTGAACGATACTGTTCGCTACTATAAAAAGAGACCTGAATACTAACAAGCGTTATGATGCGCTTGGCATTTTTCTGAACCTATACTTTGACATGTCCAGCGGGTACAGGTATGTTCAACTTACTTCAGAGACGCGTTCGGAAGGCTAAAATCCCACTCAATGTTGCTCTGGTAGGATATATCGACATAATGGATGGTACCACGTGTACTTCAACCATTGCAATAGTCATCCAGACGGTAATACCAGCTCGTCGTTACACGTGTCAGAAATATCTTTACTGACTTCCGGTTCCAGGGCTAGGACAATGGGCCATTGCCGAGATTCCAAAGCAACCCCAGCTCTACCAAGTCTGGTTGTCCAATTTGCGGCTAAAGCTTGACCGGAATCTGGAAAAGCTCAAAGAAGTCTACAAAGAACCTCGCGATACCTATGGGGACCGCACCTTCCGGTTTTACATCACTCGGTTCCAGCCAACAAAGTCAACGCGTATCCAATGGGTGTGGGAGTTGGATTGTGACCGAGAGATTCTGCATGGTAAGAACACGGAGCGCTTTACCCCGGAGGTTTGCTGATTGGCTTGTTGCATAGTTGATTGTCGACCATTTTTCCGACTGGCTAACGTCCCTAGAGGCAGTTTGTTCCTTTCATCGATAAGTGTGGACAATTATGGCCACCGCGCATGCTCGGAGAACTTGCCTCCGGAGTATCGTTACGAATGGAAAGTCGAGCTGACTCCCCCATGCGCCCTTTCCGTGGAGAAGTATAATCAGTTGGTCCCCAAGACCAACATTATGTCTGCACGGAGTCTCTTGGGACTACCGCACAGAATGGGAAACTGCGAAGCAGTTCGTAACACCCTTTACCAAGTTCTGATCGGTAGTGCCATGCGAACCTGGACCCTCGCTCACGACATTCCTCTGTTGGAACAAGTCTCTACGCCGGCAGATATATCTGACCAGCTTATAGAATTTGGGCGAGCAATGTTGCACATTGCCTTGCAACCTATGATCTTCTGCAAATACGAGTATCACTTACGCCAACCAGTGACATGCTCGCAAGACCGCTTCCAATGGTTGCATCCTGAAGTCTGTGTGCAATTTCAGACACGTCTAGAAGATGATGATACGCTTAAAGCCTGTATTGCTTCTATCATCTCAAAAATAGTCGGCAGCTCTAAGCCTGAACCCAGGCAACGGACATTCGCCATTTCCTTCTCCTTCACGCACCTTAGCATTGCTAAGATCAACGTCCACCCAGACGGATCAGTCGAAGTTCGTCATACGCCTGCCCTTCCTTTCCTCCCTTCATTCTTTGCCATCACTCCATCGACGCCCGGTATCTCAGCCCTTATTGGCCTTTCGATGGCTTTGGACAATTCACATATTCTCCCGAGATCAAATTCCACGCCCATCGGCGGCCCCCCCCTTCCTGTCGAAATTTGGCATCGGATAGCATCCAACCTATCGTCATGTTCAGACCTCAAGGCCCTCGCAGTTCTCTCACCGCAATCGAGATCTGCGGCTCAATACGTGTTACGCTACCCTCACATCGCTGGACATCGCCTCCTCAGACCTCTCCCTGAGGCAGTCGACTCTTGTTGGGTGTCTCCTCGGTGGTGCAGGACTTTACAAGAGGGATACCATCCTCAAGACGGGGTGCAGGAACTCTACTCGCATGCGTTCCTCGCTTCCCAGGATGATCAATTTGGATTGTCGATTCAGGTGGCTCCTGGAGACCCGCCTCTCCGACCTCTATCTCGTAGCTGGTCCGAGAGAAGCTCAAGTGTTGCAGGGCTCACGAAGGAGGGTCAGTTCGATCTGATTCCTGTTGACGGCATCCACACGTTGGGATGGTCGGTAAAATATGGCATTTCTCAAATCTGAAGCGTGCGGCTCCACAATACACCGAATTTTCGGGATATCATATAGTTGACTTAATAATAACTCCACCTTGCTCTCTACCACGTTTTGCTCGAAAGTACTCAATGACAAGCTACCTGGGGTCGCCTTCCCGTTTTGGTTATAAAGATTGCCCGCTTAAAACGGATTACCTCTTTTGGTACCGAGGCGCTCACAACTTGATCACAGCATGATCATCCCTCAAGCGAGCTGACTGAAGTCCTCCCATTGGAAGAAATCAGTTCGCCAGGGTGCAACACGGTCCAGTGAACTCCGTTGCCCTTCTAGGCGAACTTTTGTCATCAGACGTCGAACATGGTGTTCATATTCACTTGATCGACTCCGGCGGTCCTGCCTCCGGACGCGCTTGCACGGCGCCCACCTTATCGTCATGGATCGTGAACAGTCAGAATGCTTGATGACGACCGATAGGTTCAGGTATAAAAGCTCGAGGAGCTCGACCCAATTCTCCAGTCAGTCTCCAGTGACTAGAGATCCCACTCCTCCTCAGCTCAACGAAACTTGAACGACCCCAACGACATCATCTACTGCTCACTATGCTCGCATTCCGCCTCCTTACCTCTGTCCTCGTCCTGGCCGTCTCGGTCCTCGCGAGTGGAACACCTAGGATCGACAAGAACAAAGCAGCTTTGCTCGTTGTCGACCACCAGGTTGGACTCTTCCACATGGTGAAGGACATCAACCCTAGCGAATACGTGAACAACATCGTTGCACACGCTGCTCTGGGACCTCTCTTCAACCTCCCCACTGTGCTGACCACCAGCGCTGAGACCGGTAGGTTTTGGATCTACTTCGATCTGTCGAATTTACGATTGACCTTTTTTTCGCCGAACGCGTTCAGGCCCTAACGGACCCTTGCCCAAGGAGATCCTCCAGCTCCACCCGAACTCGACCATCGTCAGGCGCAACGGCGAGGTCAACGCATGGCACAGCGAGGAATTCCGTGCTGCAGTTCGTGCGACTGGAAAGACTCAGATCATCTTGGCTGGAATCACCACTGATGTAAGTACCCTGTCCTTCTTGTCGCCCCTGCCTGTTAAACTCAACATATATTCCTAGGTCTGTACTACGTTCTTGGCCCTCTCCTTGGTCGAAGAAGGATTCGAAGTCTTCGCCAACGCTGACGCATCGGGCACCTTCAATAAGGCCATCGCAGACGATGCGAACGACCGCATGCGCGGTGCTGGTGTCCAGGTCCTCTCTTTCTTCGCGGTTATTTGCGAATTGATGGGTGACTGGCGCAGCACTCCCGGTGCTGCTCAAGTTCTGCCTTTCCTTGACAGGTACGTCGCTCTGCCGTTAAATATTCTTGCTTCCCAACAGAATCTGACGGTTGATTTTATTATTGAATAGGTTCCTGCCCTCTTACGGCTATCTTGCCCGTGCGCACGCCGCTGCCACGAACAACGGTACGATCCTCCCCGGAGAAGCTGGCCTGAACTAGTACTCCACCCACAAGGTGTGACCAAGAGCTAGGGCCCGAGAAAATGACATAGAGAACTCTGCGCACGTCGAGATCCTCAACGACCGCGCCGATATGTTGTTTTCCCGGATAGAAAAATAACCTTTCACTCCACATTTCGTCCCTGTCCCGCTTTCCCCTTTTTCCCTTCCATTTGTGTCTAGACCACTGTATTTTGCTTTTCTAATTCTGAAATATATGGCGTTGTTCGTTGGTATTGAGTTGTAAGGCCCACGCACACCCACGCACACCCACGCTCACCCACGCTCACCCACACGTAATTGCCAAGCCCGGTAAGAAGATGTCACCACGATCTCTGTTATGCGGGTAAGGATAGTCCAATAAGCGAATAGTACGAATAGATGATGTACAACATCGCAGTCAGCACAGGCAGAAGGTACAGAAGTAACAACAGAAAAACGTGTGCAGAGGACGACAACGTTAACAACATCCGTAAGTAAGTGAAAATGAAAAATAAAAAGTCGAAAAAAATAATTGATAATCGCCAGCATAGCATTTGAATTCAAGAGCAATGAATGAATTTCAACGACAGCGAGGCCTTGAAAAAAGTCTCGAGAGAGGGACACCAACGCAAAATGTGTGCCCCGCGTCTTCCGCATCTAAAGTGGGGTATGTCATTTTAACGCCCGGTATCTCAGCTCTTATTGGTCTTTCGATGGCTTTAGACAATCCACATATTCTTCCGAGTCCATCAAATTCCATGCTCATCGGCGACCCTCCCTTCCTGTCGAAATTTAACATCGGATAGCATCCAGCCTATCGTCATGTTCAGACCTCAAGGCTCTCGTAGTTCTCTTACCGCAATCGAGATCTGTGGCTCAATACGTGTTACGCTACCCGCACATCGCTAGACATCGCCTCCTCAGACCTCTCCCTGAGGCAATCGTTGGGTCTCTCCTCGGCGATGCAGGACTTTACAAGAGGAATACCATCCTCAAGACGGGGTGCAGGAACTCTACTCGCATGCGCTCCTCGCTTCCCAGGATGATCAATCTGGATTGTCTTTCCAGGTAGCTCCTGGAGACCCGCCTCCCCGACCTCTATCCCGTAGCTGGTCCGAGAGAAGCTCAAGTGTTGCAGGGCTCACGAAGGAGGGTCAGTTCGATCTGATTAATCCTGTTGACGGCATCCAAGCGTTGGGTTGGTCAGTAAAATACGGAACTGAAGCGTGTGACTCCACAATACACCCACTATGAAAGATAAGTTACCTGGGGTCGCCTTCCCGTTTTGGTTAACAAGATTGCCCGCTTAACATGGATTACCTCTTTTGGTATTGAGGCGCTCACAGTTTGATCACCCCTCAAACGAGCTGACTGAAGTCCTCCCACTTGAAGAAATCAGTTTGTCAGGGTGCAACGCGCTTGAGTGAACTACGTTGCCCCTCCAGGGAAAATTTTGTCATCAAGCGCTGAACATGGTGTTGATATTACCTTGGTCGACCTCCGCCTGCACGGCGCTCACCTCATCGTCATGGGTCATGAACAGTCAGAACGCTTGGCGATGACCGATGGGTTCAGATATAAAAGCTCGAGGAGTTCGACCCAATTCTTCAGTCAGTCTCCAGTGACTAGAGATCCCACTCCTCCTCAGCTCAACGAAACTTGACCGACTTCAACGACATCTTCTTGTTCATCTACTGCTCACTATGCTCGCACTCCGCCTCCTTACGCCTGTCCTCGTCCTGGCCGTCTCGGTCTTCGCGAGTGGAACGCCTAGGATCGACAAGAACAAAGCAGCTTTGCTCATTGTCGATCACCAGGTTGGACTTTTCCACCTGGTGAAGGACATCAACCCTAGCGAATACGTGAACAACATCGTCGGGCACGCTGCTCTGGGACCTCTCTTCAACCTCCCCACTGTGCTGACCACCAGCGCTGAGACTGGTCAGTCCTACATCTACTTTTTTCTGTCGAATTTATAATTGATCTTTTGTTACGTCAAAACGCGTTCAGGCCCTAACGGACCCTTGCCCAAGGAGATCGTCGAGCTCCACCCGAACTCGACCATCGTCAGGCGCGGCGGCGAGGTCAACGCATGGGACAGCGAGGAATTCCGTGCCGCAGTTCGTGCCACCGGAAGGACTCAAATGATCGTGGCTGGAATCACCACCGATGTAAATACCCTGTCCTTCTTGTTGCGCCTGCCTTTATAACTCAACATCTGCTCCTAGGTCTGCACCACGTTCTTGGCCCTCTCCTTGGTCGAAGAAGGATTCGAGGTCTTCGCCAACGCTGACGCCTCGGGCACCTTCAACAAGTTCACCGCCGACAATGCGAACGACCGCATGCGCGGCGCTGGTGTCCAGGTCCTCTCCTTCTTCGCGGTCGTTGGCGAATTGATGCGTGACTGGCGCAACACTCCCGGTGCTGCTGAAATTCTGCCTTTCCTTGACAGGTACGTTGCTCTGCCGTCATCTATCTTTGCTTCCCAACAGAATTTGACGGTTTATTTTGTTGAATAGTTTCCTACCTTCTGCCGGCTATCTTACTCGTGCACACGCTGCTGCTGTTTTGAACGGTACGATCCTCCCCGGAGAGCTGGCCTGATCTAGTGCTCCACCCATATGGTGTAGCCAGGAGCTAGGGCCCGAGAAGATGACATAGAGACCACCTGCGCACGTCGAGATCCTCAGCGACCGCGCCGATATGTTGTTTTCCCAGATAGACAAATAGCCTCACTCCACATTTCGTCCCTTTCCCGCTTTCCCCTTTTTTCCTTCCCCCTTTTTCCTTCCATTTGTGTCTAGACCACTGTATCTTGCTTTTCTAATTCTGAAATACATACCTTTGTTCGTTCGTATTGAGTTGTGAGACCCACGCACACCCACACATTAACCGCCAAGCCCAGTAAGCAGATGTCACAACGATCTCTGTTATGCAGGTAAGGATAGTACAATGAACGAATAGTACGAATAGATAATGTACAACATCGCAGTCAGCACAAGCAGAAGGTACAAAAGTAACAACGGAAAAACGTGTGCCAAGGACGACAACATCCGTAAGTGCAAGTAAGTAGGTAAAAAAAATATAAAAAGTCGATAAAAATAATCGATAATAGCCAGCATTGCATTTGAATTCAAAAGCAAATGAATGAACCTCGACTGCGGCGAGGGCTCGAAAAAAAACTCGAGAGAGGGACACCAAAGCAAAAATGTGTGTCCCGCGTCTTCCGCATCTAAAGTGGGGTATGTCGTTTCAAATCAACGTTGGTTGCCACCACCGTAAAACGAATCAATAGAGTGCTGATAAGACGTCCGATCCGCCTGGGTTGGGTCTCGATAAGCCACCGGTGGCGCTGAGCGTGAAGTGGTAGTGTAGTGCGAGACAGCGGCTGCCTGGGATTGCGACGGCAGCATGTAGTGAGTCCGCTGGGTGGTAGCGACGGCGGTCAGTGGAGCGGGGTTCGTGGAAAAAGCGGAAAATGCAGCTGCATTATGCTGCTCATGAGTAGACAGGGATTGCTGGGAAGGGTTCGGGGTGTAGAATGCGGTCTGGTGGGATCCATGGGAGGAACTAGGTGGAGCCTGGTATTGGTATTGTTGTTGTTGCTGTGGAGCGGGTGCGATAGCAGCAGCGGGAGCAGACGACGAAGCGACGGCGTTGGACGCGCTTCCTGCGAACGGATACTCTGAAGTCACTTTAGCTCCCGTGAAGCGCGAATCATCGTAAACCACGTCAGGTGCTCGGCGCAAGCTGCCCTTGGGAGACGGTGAATCCGAGTACTTTTCGAACAGCTTGGTGTGCAAGAGCCTTTGTCGGGCGGTGTTCCGTCTCTTGAGGAAACTGACGATAAGGAGCGCACCAACACCGAGGATAACTAGCGACACAATCACGAACACCGCCGCAACCGCCGCCTTATTGGCCCAGAACCTAGAAACAAATGCAGTTGAGCGAATGTGTCGGTACAGCGATGGATTAAACTCTGGAAGGGGAGGGGTTGATTTGACAGATCGTTTCGTACCCTTTGGATGTTGCTCCAACAGCGAGAGGTGTACCTGTCGGACTCCTCTCCCCTTGGGTGGAAGTTCGCGTTGTTGTGAAAGTAGGCAAGAAGTCGTCTCCCGCAAACAACGTTGTTTCGGGCACTGGCTCGGAGGTGGTAGTTGCCCTGGCCCGTGTTCGAGTGACTGTGGATGTCGCCACAGGGACTACGCTCGAGGAACTGTGTTGAAAATTAAGCATCAATTATCAATATATTTCCCCTTGATGGATCAAATGAATCGACTAACGTTGAGCTGGAGCTTTCGCTTGTGCTGATTGATGTGGTTGAGGTTGATGTTATAGTAGTGGTTGTTGATGTAACAGAGCGCGTCGAAGTGCTAGATGAAATCGTCGTGGTTGTGGACACGGAAGACGTAGAGGTCGACGTCTCGCTCGTAGAAGTAATCGACGTCGAGTTTGACGTGCCGAATGTAGTGCCAGTTACGGTGGTCGAGGAACTTGAACTTCCGGACGGTTCTTGACGCCAAACGAGGCCACCGACATCACGACGGTAGTGCTGGGATGGAGCATGGACCCCCGACTCCGAAGACGAAATAGAAAGAATGGAAAAGACGGCCAAGGCGAAGAGAAGAGTTATGCCCGGAATGCGACTATACGACCTGCGAAAGATGGCATCCATGGCTATGGTCAAGAGGAGGTCGCCCGTCTGCGCTGCCAGGAGCAGGATATGACCTTCCGCAAGGTGAAATCGTGTATGAGGTGGAGGAAAAGGTGAAAGAGAGGGTAATGGGAATAAAAGGGCGGATGTAAACAGATATCTCCGGCTATTGTCCCTTGTCCCTGCAACCCAGGAAATTGATCGCGTTGGAGCCTGTTGCTACGAGGCTCGATCTCGAAACGGGGTGATTGAAAGGCGCCGCCTGACAACATGTCGAAAGCAGGAATGTAACAGTATATTAAGAATACAGCATATGTTTACTCCATCAAATTCTGGGCCTCTGACATCTGGCTAGGTTTGGCTGAGAGCTCCATGGGCGTCGGCATCAAGGGGCCAGCTCCGCTCCCAGAACTCTTCTAGCGAAGTCCTCTGAATACTTTATTGAAACAGCCGTCATCTCAACAGTCAATTGCCTGAGCTCTCCACTGGCTAGGTCTTCTGCGATCTCGCTTTCGCTCATCATGTCCTTGCATCGCTTGGACAATTCATCAACCAACTTTTCCCGCTGCGAGTTGGTCAGCATGTCAAACATAGTTGGCCGTCAAATAGAAGCGCAATACCTGGTCGTCCATTCTGTCCCAAATGGAAGGCAACTCCACGACCTTCCACTTCATCGCTGAGAGATACCACCACTCCTGAATGAAAATTTCAGTGACTGCTCATAACATTCAAATTATTCTTACTTTAGAAGGTACGCCCTCGGGACTGAGGGAGGAGAAGACGTGGATTACAGGCCTTTCGCCATTTGCAGGCTTTCCTGTCCGTCTTTGCAAAATGTCGAGATAAGCGTCGTGCATATCCCCTTGAGCCCAGCTCACAAGGTGGGTTCGGTCTTGGTGTTCATAGAAAAATGGCCGGTGAAGGAACGCAAGGATGGAGCTTCTTCCAGAGCTTGAGTTGCCGAGTTGATCAAAGTGGATCGTGAACCCAAATTCGGGGAAGTGCTCGAGACTGTTGAAAAAACCGACTTAGTATAAAAAATATTATGCAAGCTCTATTCACCTCTGAATGGCATTTAACTGGAAGTTAGACGTAAACCTAGGCCATAGAAGATTGCCGACAAAGATAACACACCTGCGTGTTTGACAGCTCCAATTTGGACTGAATATCGTCCGAAGAATAGGGACCCAAGACATATGGTGAGCACGCGGGAGGATCTTCCCAGTACACACTATTTGGAGGCCCTTTAAAGGAGGAACGACGACGCAAAATGATATCGTTCGAAGATATCGTGGTCGGTGAGCCGTGGAACATTTGCGTCATCGAGGTCTCTCCAGGACGACTGACTGCATAAGACGTACCTCCTCCATCGTCTATGTCTTCAGCAGGGCTGGGAGACCGGTTGGAAGGTAGCCTCCAACGAGGGCTTGGGAGGGGTTGACTGACAGGTCGCTCATCATCCTCGGTATCGGTAACCACTATCTCCCTGGACCGGACAGATACGTCTTGCCGAAAGAGCGAAGAGTCAGAGGGCGGACCATGAGTATCCCTCGCTGAGCCTTCGTCAAAGCTTAGAGCTGGTGATGGAAGCGGTCGGGTCGTAGTCCTTCGGCTACTCGTACTCGAACTTGGATTACTTCTGGGTCGCGTGAGCGCCTCGCTCGCCTCTCTACGCACACTCTCGAGCAGAGCGGGGTCTATTTCACTCTCGTTGCATCCCTGTCCGCAGTGCGGCGAATGGGGAAATATACATTCCAGAGATGGGAAACAGCGAGAAAGGTGTGAATCATTCAGTATCTTGGAAGAAAAGCGGAAATAGGATCACGATCGAACGCACTCTTTCCTTGAGCAAATCCATGATGACCTTGAGAGCATGGGTATAACGCACGTCCCTCGAAGGGAGAGACCTGATCAGCTGGGCGTTCCGAGCCTTCAACTGGTTCAGCTCTTCCTGGAGGCCGGATGCGTGGGTATTGAGCCTCTGTGCCGTGTTTCGAGTTTCCTCGAGCTCTTGCTTCAGAGACTCAATCTCTCCCTTCAAAGAAGCCTCTCTCGCCATCGCATCTCCCTGTAGCCTCGCCAGCTCTTGACGAACTGCTTTGTACTGTTGAGGAAAATTAGGAAAAAAAGGCAGAAGTCTGGAATAAATTGCTGACCCTCTTCCCCATGTCTGCAGAACTAGGACGAGGGATGTCTGCCATATTGTAGGAGAAGCCAGCAGAGGAGAGGGAGAACCCTTGAGCTGGCGCTACCCTCCATAGACTGCACACCATTCCCAATTAGGCGCATTTGCTTCCTTGATGCGATCACTGGCAATCCAGGGGTGCGACAGAGTCTGGTGTCAAAGCAAAGATGGCAAAATATATGGGTCTTTTGAGTTCCAGGCATCGCTGAACAGTCAAGAATCTGACGGCATGCTTTGCAGATGCATTCCAGGGTGATGATGAATTTTCTGCCAACTGCCGACCCCGATGCCGCAAGGTATTTTTACCGAAAGGCACGTGACCAGGCACTACAAAGATTTGACGGCTCGAATTGGCCGCTGCATTTCTTCTTGCTTCCCAATTTTTCACTTCCGTTTAGACGCTCTTTTCTCTACACTACATCACCATGTACTCGACCACTCTCGTTTTCCTCTCCATGCTCTCTGCAGCCTTCGCCTTCCAGGTCACCCGACCCACCCTCACCCAGGGCTGGACCAACAACGGCCCTCAGACGTGAGTATCCGCAGCTACACGATGGCAACGGTACCTGACATTCTTGCTCGGTACAGCGTCTCCTGGGACAGGGTCTCAACAGACGCCACCAATTTCACGATCCTGTTGACCAACACCGTGAGTTGTCAGACAAGCTAGCTAGTCAGCCTCCCAATAACACAGCAACAGAATCGTCAACTTATGGCCAGTGATGTTGTCATTGCATCCTTCGTGGATGCAGTCGCTGCAAGCTCGATCAGCGTCTCCCCTCCCAGCGGCGGTTGGCCCGCTGCTGGTGGAAGCTACCGTGTCAACTTGGTGAAGAGCGCCACCGAACTTACCAGCATCTATGCCCAGTCCACCGAGTTCAACATCACTGCTGGTCCCGCCACAGCATCCAGCCCATCCACTGGCACCTCCACCGCTCGAACTGGTGCCAATACTGCCACCACTGGGTACGTAGTCCGACATCCCTTGCGGCTGACACTCCCCCTCTAACGTAATCCCTTTTTGGTAAAAATAGAACGACCGGAGCTGGTGCTGCTAACGCTGCTGGTGGCTCCTCCTCCGGTACCTCTAACGGCGCCGCGACCACCTCAGACGTGTCTTCCCCCTCGGTCTTCGGCGACAACAACAACAGCGGTGCTTCCGCCTTGTCCTTCTCTGCAGGCTTGCTCGCCACCGCTGGAGCATTGATCGGGGCTACGCTTCTGTAAATTTCTTCAACCATCTTGTGACCTCACGCCCATGCCATTCATAATTCGTACGGACTTTTGGACATTCACGTTTGGGGCGATTCTCGTAGGGAGCTATCAATGTTGATTGGGGCGATAGCTGATGCACTTGAATGCGGCGGACACTATTAGGGCATGGACTTGCATAGATAACGGACAAATTTGAATAGACTATTTAGTATATTAATGGGTATACATCTGTGGATATACATATGTTCTCCTAGAACCTTATTTTCAGCACGAGGACCCCGCAAGGTTCGAGTTTCCGGCAGGTAAGCGTTATCTCCCTACAGCACCCCACCAACCCAGTCCTGCAATACCGCCTGTCAGAATAGCAACTGGAGGTGGTACATCGAACCATTCAACAGCGGTAAATGTCAGAGTCGAAATAACAAGCCACCATGGCTCCTGGGCCAGCGACACACCCCTGCTTGCCTCCTTGGTCAAGTATCCAATCTCCCACAACCGATAGACGGCGGTAAAGACGAAGCCAACTGCAGCAGCGTTCACCCCTCTCAAAATACTGACAACTTCTTGCCGCTTCCTCAACGCTCTCCATACGCTTTGGAACCCAACACTGATCCAAAGACCCGGTACGAAAATGCCGATAAAGGCGAGCATCGCACCAATGAAACTTGCCCCAGCAGATCGGGTGGGGCTAGCGCTTGTGGCAGCAAGCGCACCGAGGTAGACTGCAAAGTTGAAGTTGGGGCCAGGCATGGCTTGAATGATGGCGAGGCCAAGCAAGAAGTCTCGTGGCGAGACCCATCCTGGCTCCACGACGTATTCACGGAGGAGAGGAATGACGACCGGGCCCCCACCGAATATGATGGTGCCTGCCAAAAACATGTTGTTGAAGATGGCGAGAAGGAGAGGAGGGGTGCGTAAGAGGCCTCGGACGAGCATTAGAGCCGTGAAAATGGCGAAGAAAAGGATGATGAGGAGGATCCCGAATTTGACGGGGATGCCGTGGCCCGAGATCGAGTTGTTTGAAGGGCGAGCGGGGGGTTGGGGTCGAGCTGTCGTTGCATCCTGGTTGATGGAAGCTTCTTCGGTCTTGCTCGTGTCGTTGCGGTCAACGAGTTCAATTTCAGATGTAGAATTGCGACCTGCTGCGTGTCTTCGGTGGGGCCCTCCTTGATTGCCCTCGGTCGACTGGACATTCTCTCCAGCCAGTCCACTCTCAACGAGCGGCTCCGGAGTCGTGGACTGTGTGTTAGACCGCTTCCGCTTGAGCTTTCCGATCCAAGCTCGAAGCCAACAATCCCAGAGGACTGTTATGGTTCCCGCAATGACAATAAGCACTGGGAAGTACCAAAGGGCGTTATAGCACAACCCTGCGCATGCACCGAACACGACGAGTAGCCTGGTCAGCTTGTCGGTGATGGCCTTTCTCGCGAGCTGGACTGCGGCTAGCGCAATAAGCCCGACAGTGGACGCGTTAAGTCCAGAGAGGAGGGCATATACGGGGTCTGGGAGCACGTTGTTGATACGTTGAACACCGAGCGATAGACCGAACATGGCCAGTGCCGCTGGGAGGGACCACAGGAGGAAGACAACCGTTGCAGGAATGATCCCAGCTCTTATCTGAGCGATGTTGAAGAGCATCTTGGTTGAGCCGGGGCCGGGAAGAGCTTGTGAGATCGCGAAGAGCTCCTGATACTGTGCAAGCTTGAATGAGTATACGTATGAGGACGACGAGTACGAAGACATACAGTTTGCTCGTCAATCCATGGGGTCTTCCCCATGCCGTCTACGAAACGACGATGGAAGATCTGGAAATGCACTGGTGGGCCACCAAAACCGATGAATCCAAGGTCGTATGTGCGGCTGGAGACGTCCCATAGGCGAGCACCTAGACTGGCGGTGTTCACTTGGTAGGCTTCCTTGGGTACACCGTCATCGTCCCCTTTGAGCTTGCGCAGGACGGAGTGAACAAGGGCCGTCAGCGACATGGGGCTGCTCTGGCTGGATTTCGGAAGGTGAGGGTATGGGAACTGAAGCCAAATTTCCCATTTCTTCCACCGTTTGGCTTTATCTGTGAGCAATTCGAGGTTGACAGAATGATGGGAACCCGTACCAACAAGGAAGGAGCGCTCAAGGGATCGCACGTGCGTCGATCGGGTGCCTTCCAATACAACCAATCGTCAATCGTAGATTTGGAATACAAAAACCTCTTGAATGGCCTATCATGAATCGTAGATGGGTACAATTTCTGTAATTTAAATGCAACGCGGCGCCTTAAAGACCACTGCTTTTTAAATTGAACGCAGGTTCCTTCTGCCATCAGCCTATGACCTGCCCACCGCTCCCCACCAACCTATTCCTGCCACCCCTCCTCCCAGGATAGCGGCAGGTGGAGGGACACCGAACCATTCCACTGCAGTAAAAGTAGAAGATGCGACGAGGAGCCACCATGGTTCTCTGCCGAGACTCGACCCTCTCGCCGATTCCTTCGTCAGGTACCCAATCTCCCACAACCGATAAACGGCAGTGAAAACGAAGCCTACCGCAGCTGCGTTTACACCTCGCAGAACGCTCACAACTTCCGGTCGCTTCCTCAGAGCCCTCCAGATGCTCTGGAACCCGACACTAAGAAACAGCCCGGGGGTGAAGATTCCGATAAAAGCCAGAATCGCTCCGGGGAGTGTAGTGGCCACCGAGTGGTTTGTAGTCCCACTCAAAGTGGCCAATGCACCAAGGTACACTGCGAAATTGAAGTTGGGCCCTGGCATGGCTTGGATGATGGCAAGTCCGAGCAAGAAATCTCGAGACGATACCCATCCTGGTTCAACAACATATTCGCGGAGGAGTGGGATAACTACAGGGCCACCACCGAAGATGATAGTACCCGCGAGGAACATGTTGTTGAACAATGCAAAGAGCAATGGAGGGGCGCGCAACGATCCTCGTAGGACCATGAGTGCTGTGAAGACCGCGAAAAAGAGGATGATGAGGGTAATTCCAATTTTGACAGGGATTCCATGGCCCGAAATTGAGTGAGGCGAAGGTCGAGGTGTTGGTGTCGAGGGTCTGGAGATTTCGTCTGTATCTTCGACGGCTGGGGTGCCTGTGTCGTCAGGGCGGCGATGCACGAGTTCGATGTCCTCAGACGTTGAATGGCCAACCCGGGGGCGAAGCTGGGGGCCATCCGTGTTCGTGTTTTTTGAGACCACTGAAGCCGATTCTGCATCCCGGAGGCCACTCTCTACGTGGGGAGTGGGTTCGACAGGATTCTTCTTTGCCTTTCTCTTCTGGACAAACCTCCCGATAAGCCCTCGGACCCAGCGATCCCAGAGGACAGTCACTACCCCGGCGATTATGATGAGCACTGGGAAATACCAAAGGGCGTTGTAACACAGCCCAGCTCCACCGCCGAAGAGAACCAATAATCTGGTGAGCTTGTCTGTGATGGCTTTTCTGGCGAGTTGGACTGCGGCAAGGGCAATGATCCCAACTGTGGCTGCATTGAGCCCAGAAAGGAGGGCATAGACGGGGTCTGGTAGGACATCGTCTATTTGCTGAACCCCGAGAGCAAGCCCATACATTGTGATCGCCACCGGGAGGGACCAGAAGGCAAACACCAACAGAGCAGGGATGAGCCCGGCGCGAATTTGCGCGATGTTGAAAAGCATTTTGGTTGAAGCAGGTCCCGGCAATGCCTGGCATACTGCGAAGACCTCTTGATACTTTAGTGAACAAGTCAGGACTACGAATTGGTATAGAGAAAAGAGAGAAGGTCGTACTGTCTGCTCGTCAATCCAGGGTAGTTTGCCTGCCCCATCCACGAATCTCTGGTGGAAAATCTGGAAATGAACGGGGGGACCTCCGAAGGCTGTGATTCCGAGGTCGTATGTCCGAGACAGGACGTCCCGTAAGCGCGCAGAAAGCTTGGAGGTATTCACTTGATAGGCTTCATCGGGTCCGTTATTGTGGGGTTCGCCTTTCAACTTGACCAACGCTGAGTGCAGCAGCGCGGAGAGGGACATCGTAGAAGGCCCGCTCTAGTCAGGTCTAGAGGGAATGAACCCATGTCACCACTGTTGTCCCCCACATATAAATTCACCAGGATGGCGAATTGTTGGGAGGGATGGGGTGATTTACATATCACGAAACATTCACACGAACGTCGACCGCCACATTCTGCTCACATCAGCTATATCGTGACATATACTGGTCATGAGCATTGGATAGTGAGCGCCGAACACACCCAAATCTCCTGGAACTTGAAGCTGAGAGCAGCAATGTGATGATTGTTGAGCCCGAGGAACGGCCCTCCGACCATCCGGAGATCCGTTGTTAAAGGTGACTGGGATTGAGGAGTCATCATCCGAAAAAATCACGAACTGCGAAACATACCTACCTATGACATCGACTACGACCAACACCCCGTCATACGCCCATCTTCTGCCTCCAAGCTGGAAATCCCAGATTGCTGCTTGGTTAGCAGAAGACACGCCTTCATTTGACTATGGCGGATATGTCGTCGGTGAGGTAGAACGGGAAGCCTACCTGTTTGGGAAGGGTAAAGAACCCGCTGTCCTCGCGGGATCTCCCTTCGTCACAGAGATCTTTGAGCAGTTGGGTTGTACGTGAGTGATATTCACAACTACCAGTTTTATTGCAGAATCTTATCACCCAACAGCGTAGAATGGCATATCCAGGAAGCTGAGGTGTTCGAACCTGTCAAGCATGTCGCAACGGTCAGGGGGAAAGCAAGATTCATCCTCCTCGGAGAACGTATTGCATTGAACCTGTTGGCTAGGTGTAGCGGTATTGCGACCAAGTGCGTTTCGCCGTCGTCGGTATGGGTACTAGCTCTCACCCATATCTAATCTCCAGGTCCAAGCGCATCAAGGATCTTGCCAGGAGTTATGGGTACAAAGGCATCATAGCCGGAACGAGAAAGACCACTCCAGGTAATTGTCAGCGGCTATCCCCCTGAACATCCAAAATCGAACTTCTATAGGTTTTAGACTTGTCGAGAAATATGGCATGCTCGTTGGTGGCATTGACCCTCATCGTCATGATTTATCGAGCATGATTATGCTCAAGGACAACCACATCTGGTCATCTGGTTCGTCCCAGTACTTCATGCCCCTTTCTTGATATTGATATCCTCCAGGTTCAATAACTGCTGCCATTCAGCAAGCTCGAGCCGTTGGCGGGTTTAGCCTGCTCCTAGATGTCGAGGTCCGTTCTGAGGCAGAGGCGGACGAAGCAATCGAAGCTGGTGCCGATATTATCATGCTGGACAACATGGAAGGAGATAATCTGCTCAACGCTGCCCGAAATCTGAAGGAACGATGGAGCGGCAAGAGGAAATTCTTGCTCGAGAGCAGTGGTGGTATCACCGAAGAGAACCTCAAGGAGAGAGCCATCAACGGTACGCCTGCCTGTCTCCTCGTCATTTTCACCGTGCCTCATGATGCATCTTCAGAGATTGACATCTTCAGCACCAGTGCCGTTCACCAATCTGTACCCCACATAGATTACAGCTTGAAGATCCAGCAGCCGAAACCTTAAACAACTCTAGCTCGTTTGGACTACCATCTACACGCTCTGCTTCGAATTAGAGGGCTAGATTAAATAATTCTACCGCATTTCCACCTCTTACGCCATCTTTATCAGCGTTGGACCATCCTTGAACGTCCTCGATTGCCTGTAGGTTCTCAACAACACTCTTCCATTTCTCCGTGGAGGAAAGGGGAGGGAAGAAAGGGTGATCTGTACCAAAAAGCATCCGTTTGCTACCCAAAGACCTTTTTACGTCCAGAGGAGTCTGGGTCGCCGTTTCCTGGGCCCCTGTCTTGTATCGGGAAGACCGAGCGACGGCTTCGCTTGCAAAGCCTAGTTCTTCGGGACCGTATGCAACGGCGTCCAGATAGAGCTTGCCGATGTAGTAGCGAGCGTCGTGTTCCAGCCGGGAGGCAACCACAGGATCATGGACGATGCAAGAGGACAGCCTTGAAGAAAGAGCCGTCAGAGCTCCCCCTGAGTGAGCTAGCAGAAGTTTGAGTAAGGGGAAACGATCAAGGACTCCGGCGAGGATGAGTCGTGTTATGGCCTTCCCAGGAAGCTTCAGCATTCCAAGCGAAATTTACAATTATAGAGAGGTTACGCACGGTAGTAGTTTCGAATGGGAATCCGAGGGCGAGGGGTAGGACGTGGCCATTATCTATATCGCCCCATGCTTTTGCATCTACCCCGTAGTGCGGGTGCACGAAAACAACCAAACCGGCCTTCTCAATAGCGGACCACACTGGGTCAAGAGCTGGGTCGTCGAGTCCCTTTCCAACACCCCGGGTTCCCATTATCACACCTCGGAGGTGCGGCAGCTGGGAAACCTGGTTGACACTTGCGAGCACAGATTCCACCGACACGTTCGGTACCAAGGGAAGGAGGCCGAATCCATAAAGTCGCGGAATTTGGGCATTGGCAAGTTTGGGGGAGGTGGAGCAGTACTCCTCGAGATCTTCGTTCAGCTCCAGGGCAAGTTTCTGGGCATCCGGCGGTGGTAGGAAGTCGAGCCATGGGTTCGCAGTGCTCACGACCGTCACGTCGATGCCATGCTTGTCCATAAACTTGAGCTTCTCTGCATATAGCTCAATTGAGAGATTGACGCCCGTATGCGTGAGATGAACTCACCATTGCGGTCCCAGTACTGTGGTCCTACGGGCCGTCCACCGCTGGGCTCGTTCTCGAGGATGAGGAGACGGTCCTCGGCCTTACCATCCGGGGTGGACAGGCTCTTGATTAGGGGGACGGACGAACGTGATCGGAGAAGCGCAGTGTACCGCGGCAGGTACACATGAGAGTGGACATCGACCAATAGCTTCAATTTGGTGCTGGCCATGATGGGAAGGAAAGGAAAGGTGGAGATGAGCGTGGACACCGACCATGGCTGACATCCTGCATTGAATGGTGGGTGCACGCGGTGTGTCTGATAGAAGCAATAGATAAGCTCCTGGTTGGGTATTCCTTCACATTGAATGTCGCTTCATTGACCGAGCAACAATATATACAGCGGGAGATAATACAACAAATGTCGTATGATGTGAAGGACAGTCCGCATCGGAGGTGCGTTGGACGCAAGCATGATCAGTCAACATAGGTATAGTTAGAGGTATGTCCAGGTGTACTAGTTGAAGTTAAAAGTAGTAAGAGCATTGTCCTATAGAAATAGCAAAGCGCGTTATAAATGTCCGCCAAACAAGGACCGGCGCAAAAACCCATTTAGGAACTACCGAAATCTGCCGAGAATGCGTCAGAGGGGGTGCGCCCAAGGTTTTAGGCGAAGAAGGCAGGGACGAGGCCCGCAAGAGCGGCGAGAGCAACAGGAGCAGCCATCGACATAGCACCGCTGTTATTGTTTACGGTGTCGTCGGTTGGTTGAGCGCCGTTAGGGAGGGTGCCAGTCTGTGAAGAACCACCCGCCGAACTAGCTCAAAGATAAGTCAGGGGTCAGAGAATACAAGAAAGATTCTACGTACGTCCTCGTGCTGGAAGGAATGACGGTCGAGAGCTCAATCTCGAAAGAAGGAGACTGCGCGAGAATCGAGTCGAGGTTGGTTGGCTCAGCGACCATTCTGAGCACATATCCGGTGCCAGGCGAAGGCCAGCCGGCACTGGGAGGGTTGAGAGTGGTGTTCCCAAGGGAACCATCGACGAGAGCAGCGAGAACTTGCGGAGCGGTCATCAGAGCCGTGTTCTGTTTGAAGGGCGTCATTTAGTCAGCCGTGCTGGCAGTGAGCGGAGGGCGCAGGACATACAGGGTTGGTAAGGACAACGGTGAAGTTCGCTCTGTCAGTGGCGACACGGGTCCAAGTCATGCTGGAAAGGAGCACTATGTAAGAAACAAGGATGCTTGTCGCAGTAGATAGTGCCCACTCACCGCTGGGGACCCTGGTTGGTCCATCCTTCGCTCTGGTTAGGAGAGACGAGGGTGTAGCCGAGGACGGTGGAGGCGCAGGCAAGGACAACAGCGGCGAAACGCATTTTGGCAGGTAGAATGGGGGAAGGGAATGTACAACGAAGGAACGTGGATGTTGGCTTTATAGCTGAAGGAAACCTGGAAATGAAAATAAGGCGAGCGTCCCTGAGCCTCGGTTGCCCGGTTGCCATCAAACTCGGTCCTTTTTAGTATTTATAGAATGCAGGTCCAGCCAGCTGGCTGCCACTGCCAGTGTATCGCTTCTGACCTCTGGCTGAGGGCCTGAAACACAGGATATACCGAGCTGTGTCAAGCCAGAGCCGCTCGCGACTCGAAAAAGTATCCTCCATGGCGAATACCACCTAGACCAACGGAAGCCGTGCGGCGCGTGGTTTACGCGAGGCCAAACAACAGTGGGCGCTCAGCGCTGAGCTCGGTGCTCGTTGAGTCCCGAAATTCAGAGTAATTGTTATCTCATTTTGTGCCCTCTGTGCTCATTGAGCCACTCCACTCATGAATTATCCGTCACTGAATCTCCCAGGTAACAAATGACACTTGGACAAATTGATAGCAACGGAGTTAGCAGAACGTACGCCCAGTTTCCAGAGTCCGATCCGACATGGCAAAAATCTCCGGGGCAGTACATAGAATCATTCCTCCATGGAGAAATGGGACGGCTGCCGAAAGGTGCATGCTTGACTTAAAAAGGAACGAGGTTTGCCTCGGTGTACATAGGGTGGACCTTACAGAAAGTCGGTTGGGATTACCTGACTCGTGCCTCGAAGCTTTGCTTCTTGGTTTGATTCGTGGATGTGGGCTGATATTACTATCAGGAGGTCCTATAAAGCTACTACGTGGCGTTAGCATCCACCTCCAACCCCCCTCACAGTTGACATCTTACAGAAACATGGCCTCAGAGTCAGTCGTTAGCAAGAAGTTCTGGTTAGACTTGATCGCTATAGAAAATCTCGGCGTCGAGCCAATGACTTCTGGTAACGTGTGCATTCCGAGGCCCCAACCCATCGAATTTACGCTTCAACTCTAGAGCATCCGTGGAAGGGCGCAGAATGCTGGTCTAACGCCTTCCAAGACGACAGATTATACGAGTACATACATGCGGGCGGTCAGTTCCAAGAAGTTACCGCACAATTGCAATTTCCAGACTTACCGTGACTTACTCAGGGCAAAGAACGCACGGAAGCACAAGCCAAGGATGAAACCTACGACTACTATGTGCTGCTGCGATTTATGTCTCTGTCGAAGGTCATGCTCACTATAGAGCGAGGAACATCAGTGATCGACGTAGCGTACGTATTTTTCTGCCCCATGACCTCGTGTCGATGAACAGATTCCTGTAGGACCCCGTCTACAAGCACCGTGTGCGAAACTTCGGTATTTCTGTGTACTTGCTGGACGTTTGGTGGATTGGCTACCCAAATGCCTTTCAAGGCTGGGAAAGGGGGACGTCAGAAAGGTAAGTCAAGGTCCCAACGAAATCGTAGGTGCTCACTATGACTTTGGTAAACTGATAGCGTGCAACTGAATTTCATGCAAGGCTTGAGAGGTCGCATCAGGAGAAGCTAGGCGACAGAAAAGCGGATATGTTTGAAATAAATCTCGTCTGCACCGAGCCAGAGCACCAGCGGAAAGGACATGGAGGGCGGCTACTTGATGCCATACTCAGACTGGCAGGTCCATATTTCCGGTGGTTAATTGTCACTAGTGAAGTCTGGCTCTTATATACCCATCTCGACAGGCTGATCTAGCCAATCAAGCTAGTTACGTGGAGTGCACTCGAGACAGAGAAGGGTTTTATCGGCGGTATGGCCTTGAGTCAGTTGACGAAATCGCCATCGATTCTGCGGATGAGGCGAACCCACTGGTCCTTTGCTTGGTGAGTCGGCTTTTTGCTAGAAAAATGGAAACTTACGGTACTCTCAGATGGTTCGTGAGCCGAAGAATCGCTGAACTCATCAACAAAAATATCCAGAGTGTGCTATTTGGTAAATTACGCACGACATACATGGGTTATACCGCGGTGGCAGGAAACCTTCTAAGCATGCTTTCTGCATCCATCCACAAGTCTTTTTGTTTCCACACGTGGACAACGATGGAGATTATCATCCAGCATGCTTCCATGGACATTGAGTCCAGCATATCCGACGATGCAGACGTTGAGGGAGCAAGCTTGCGTTCGATACGACGTTTGAGAAGAGCCATGCAAGCCCGGGCTAGATTACGAAGAAGGTTCATATCGTCGGCATTGACATGGCCATCGATCCTGGACAGTAAGGCGAATATCCAGCGGGCATGGGAGGCTCGTGGGGGGAAAATATCTTGACCTTTTTCAAGGTGGTTGTTTATCCAATGGGTAAAATACATCAATAGATGGAGGGCAGTGGGCTGATGTAACGTCAGTGCGATATAATTGTGTTGATAGGCCGGCAGCTCACCTCGTCTATCAGTGTGATGAGCCTGGTGGTGGGTTCTCGAGGAGTAAAGCCCGGTGGGTCTGAATGAGCAGTATCGTCCATGCTGGTGTCAGGATCTGAAGGCGCCGGTGTACCCGACGGCGTTGGAAGGAGCTCAGTGGGGTCAAGTCGCAGAACCTCTTCCACCTCTCCTTCGTCATTCAATAAGGAGGATTCATAAATTACAACTTCAGCTGCCTCTTCTTGTTCAGGTTCGTCGGCCCATCCTCTCATTCCTAGCTGGTTCTTTCCTTGTTTCTTCTGTTTCTTCTTGGACGTTTTTGTGATACTCCACTCTGATTCTGGCTTACCCTCGAGGAATGCCCACCACAGATCGCGTTCCTTTTTATCTGGCATGAAGCGTCGACTGGTGTCTGGAGTTCGATCAACATAATTCGTCGGTTGGCTCAGGTTCTGGAGGCCAAGTCAGTAGAGGATAGATGGGGGTGTATATATTTCACCTTACCGCTCTGAAGTGGCTGAATCTTCTCTCAAGGAGTGCACACCATTCGTCGGTGGGAAGAGCAGGGTGTGGAGAGCGACTTGAGCTACTCGAGTATGGTATTTGTGGTATTGCAGGCTCTGGGGCGGCGTAAGGGTTGCTCACACGCGTGAAATCGGGCAATTTGCGTGCATCGCGCCTAGTAGATTGTTAAGAAAGCAGTGTGGCGACCAAGGTAATGACATACCGCACGGTGAAGAGGTACTGTAATCCGTCCATAGGTTCGCCATCAAAGTTAGCAGGTAAATCGGCCACGGGAAGCATCTGCTTCCCAAAAGCCATTTCTTCACTATCAGAATCGTCATCATGTGGGTCTCTCTTCCGTTTCGATGCGGGAGGCATGGTTGGTGATGATGGTGGTTTGGGTTGAAAGCGAACGCCAGTGGTGCCGTTCAAACTCGCAGACCCATCAAATCAAAAGTTTTAGACCCCGCTTGCCTTCGGCGCCTCTTCTCATCGACCACCACTGACCGCTCCTACTCCCTCCTATTCGCCCCCACCATGAGTGGCGATATAGACGAAGATGGCATCACGATTGAAAGCCTCCAGGCGCAGATCGACATGTCCATGTCGTTTGCCCAAAGTCTGGTCACCTCCTGGGTAAACCCAACTTCCAAGGCAGGCAGCTCACGGAGCCGCGTTCTCGAAAGTGAACTCCTGGAAACCGTTCGTCGCCGCCCAAGGTGAGTGCGTGAGCTTCATTGCGTCCTTTGGATTGCGAACAAACACATTTGTTGGCAGACTGGGTGTCGGAGCAGAGGCATCGGAAGTTCATACATTATCTCGGGATACTGTCCGCCTGAAGGGCCAGCTCGTTGGCAAGAAAAGGGCTAGGGAACAGGCCGAAACGGACAAATCTAAACCTCAAGCTGATCTTGAAGATGACGAGGAAAGCCGGGCTGGTGCAATCAAGAAGAAGGCTAAAGTGGATCCGTTTGCGACCTCGCACAAGAAATCGAAGGCACCTATGCATCCCTCTTCTGCTCAATCGGGCCCACCTGTATCACAGACAGGCCTAGATAAAACAATACCCGTCGTCGCCGAAGAAACCAAACCCAGTGTCCAGCCAGACCTTCCATCACCCAAGAAGAAGAAGAATAAAACTATGCATGCAAACGCAAGTACTATCGAGGAGTCTTCTAACACCCAGGATGCTGCGCCCTTACCTCCGTCTACAACCTCAACGGCACCAAACAAACCATCGATACATTCACCTATTTCTCAGAAACCTCCGGTGGAATTGAACGGTGAGTTCCTCCTGCGAACATGTTGTATACAAATAGCCAACTTCTCTCAACAGCTAAAGAAAATGATACGCTTGACATACTCTCAACGACGTCCAGTTCTGTCGCCAATAATGGTGCGCTACTCTAGAGCTTCAGCGGAGCGTTGATTGACATGATTTGCAGACCCTCCTCCGCCATCCGACTCAGCCAACACCATTAAGCTTCCTCTAGCAACCCTAGTAAAAGCTAGGGACGTTACTTCGCCTACTAAATTCCCTGCGGAATTGCGAGACCAGCCCGTCTTGAACTTGGAAGCAATCTCCAGCGACAGCGATTCTGAGGGGGACCTTCCGAAGTCCCCTCAAACAGTCTCCAAAAGGAAGAGGAGAAGGCGGAGGAAGAAAAAGAAGAACCCGGTTGATCACAGCCCAGTCTCACCCGAACCCGTTCAGTCGCCAAAAATCAAATTACTGGTCACTTGAACTGCTATGCTATATTAACTACTATCAATCTACGGTAAATTGTCCGTTACATGACTCTGGAAGGAGGTATCTGTAGTCCGTGCTTGGGTATCAATGACACATTTAGTTTGTTCGGTAAGGCCGCCCTATTAATACAACGATTATGCGCTCATATTTTAAACTCTCCCCGGAAGTACCATGCATATCTAGATCGCTGTTAGTAGGACAGGGATCTCATCCCAAATTATAGTCGTACCTGTCAGACATTCGTCTCTGCTCCTGGACTCGATGGCTTTGCAGGGTCAAACTCCCCTGCATCCCACTGGATTTCCTGGCGATGCAGGGTGGTTCTAACGGCCAAGTCGCACAGCAAGATCCATTCCAGAGGCACCAGCAAAAACTGTCCTCTCTGGACATCGGGGTGGTGGTAGGGGATATCGATTCTCCGTCCACAGAGGAACAGGCAGTCTTGTCCGTCGGCTTGCATTCGGTAGATGACGACCATGGCGAAAAATGCGCCGAACCAACCGAGGCAGAGCACATACGCTAAAGCGTTCTGTGCCTTCGACGCTACGGCGCGATCCAATGGCCGAAAACATGTCATGGCAAGCGCAGTCGAGTGGTACGATAGGGTGAGCAATCCCAAGATCGGGTTGCACCAGAACTTGAAGTCCGAATGTGATTAATAGTCCTCTGGTCAGCAGCACGAAAGTGACTTACGGACAAAACACCAAAATCGACGGTAGCCAAAATCGTGAGGCATAACGAAGCTACAAGCGATAAACCATGAAGAAAAACGAGGCTGTATGGCGACGGGGGCATACCAGGGTACTTAACTCTCGCGACCAGCACTGAGGAGAAGACCGCCCACTGGAGCCCACATTGCGAAATTCGCCTCTTATGAACCTGAGGTCAGGCTGTGACGTTTTCCCAGACACATGGCTCAAGGGTTGGAAGCGCAGACATTGACGGCACTCGGGCGCTGGCCGATTGATGGGTGGACCCGCTATCCAAGGAGCTTCGAACTGTGCATAAATATCATATCAGAGGTTTAAAACTTCCTCACGATGGTGTCGTCATATACCGACGCCCACTCTCGGACCAGGGTTCTCCATCCCCGAAGCTCTCCTTGGCGAGCAAACATACAGGGCTCAACCAAACCGGAGAACCCTTCCGTGAAGTATCAATGATTGGGTACAGCACGAATGATCGAACAGTATCACATTGATTACAGGTTACAGTAGCAGTACGAAAAACACAGCGTTGGTTGACACAGAAGCAGAGGCCCAAATCTCAGAGTGCAATGTTCAACCCTCAAAAGTCCCTCCCTGGTGGATCCGGATTCCGCAACGACGTCATGATAGAACCCGAGAAATATATTCCTCACATGCGATGAATGGCCTAGTGCTACAAAATCCGGCGCATAAATACAACGGGAGCGCCCATCTACCTCTGTACGGGAATGAGAATGTATGCGTATCGTGGTACAAATGCAAATGGTGTTACAGCGGTGGAAAAAATAGATAAATCGTGAATGCGTCATGGAATGAAGGACCCCGTAGGCGAGTAACGGCAAATGGTCAACGTTCACCGTTTCGTGGTATTACGTCTTTGGGTCGACGGCCTTGGAGCAGGGTATGCACCGGGCATAGTCCTTGCCGAGGATTGTGAAGAGCGGTGGACAGCCTTGGGTCGTGTGCTCGAAGAATGGTGACTTTTCTTCGAAGAGTAGCTGGCGCTACGACTGTCCTTGGTTAGCCTTTGGGAGGGGGCTCTTGTGGATTTCGAAGACGACTTGGATCTTGAGGATCCCTTCTGTCCAGTGGACTTCGCGTGACGTCGCATGGTGTCCTTGTATCGTCTAGCATCGATCATTTCCCTCATGCCCTGTGAGCAAGAACCGTGAATAAAGTAGGCATTTTGAAAGTCTGATGAAATCGACTGACCCTGCTCCTCAATTCCTCGTTTCCAGTGAGAGTCCCTCTCATCTTTGCCAGCCAGCCGTGCAAAGTGTTTGGTGGCGGTCTACGCTTGGTTCCGTCCGAGCGGAGCTGTAGAGGAACTCTTGTTATTGCTTATTCTTGACAGTCGAAGGACTACAACTCACCGAAGTCGACCATTCGATCTTCATCGTGAAGGGAGTGCTGTAATCGCAGTGGAGGTTGGTGGGAGTTCTATGCCCCACCAGGTACAGTGTTGGGGCCCTTATATCTGGTTGCGGAACACCCCAGCATCAACAGGAACATCATGTTACATAATGTAGCCTCGTTGCAGTTGTATGTTGTGGCGAGCCAAAGCCTCACGACTTGCAGTGCTAATGATGAAATATGAATGGTCAGCTCAGGGTTTGAACTACGGATGCCTGTGTTCAGCCTGCTGGACGGCACGATGGACCCTGTTAAGGGAAATATCGTTCATAAACACGTTTAACTGAGGCGAAATACTTGCAACAATAGCATCTTGAGACAAGGGGGCAATCGTCAAAAGCGGTAAAATCAAAGGATCACCGGCACGACCTCCCAGCCAAGGATCGACGTCCTTCGCCTTCGATGGAGTGGTTCTGAAGGGAAGTGATCAAGAAGTTTGAAGACCTCGTTTTTGCTGCGTTCATCAAGGTGAAAGCCTGAGGCCTGATTGCCAGTGATACATTAGCGCTTTAGCCGTTCGTTTTATATATCATAGATCACTTGCACCGCCTGCGATTCCATCGTCCGCAAAGCACTAATACGTCAAGCTGGGTTATGGGCACCGGTGATGTACATTCTGTTCTAAGTTCATCATGACTGGGGATGCGTCATATCGAGTAACATAGGTTCCCCTGAGTTTCCCCAAGGTTTTGCTTTCATTGTCTGTGTCGCGTCACAGAAAAGCACTCGATGATGAATTTGAAAATTTACGGAGAGTGTCCTGAGAGAGAAGAAAGCCATTGCGTCCATTTGACGTAGTCCCGGAATCCTGTACGAGGCACACAATTGGTTACCAAATACTCTGAGCAGAGAGCATCAGGCGGACGTGATGAATGAGGCAACAAAAGGGGCGGGAACGGACGGCATGGCCTCCGAGATGACAGGAGAGAAGGATATTTTTTCTGTGTCGTTGAGGCAGGGAAAGTCTGGCAGCGACACAAAAAGGAAGCAACACCGCCTTTGGTTGGGCTCGTTATCCGGCATCCATTTTAGGTGATTACACCAAAAAGGCTCCGCACGCCGTCTGGCCAGATTAGGCAGCTGGGTCCTGTGTGCTTTGTTGTTGACGGCGCGTCTGCCGCCACGTGGGACGCCTTTGAACACCGCCATATCATTTTCTGAGCGCTAAGATTGCTGAGCACCGCCCTAGCTACTCTCCAATCTTTCGACTTTGAATCGTAAGGAGAATCGAGTTATGGGCAAGGACGGGAGGTTCGTCCACCGAAGCTCAGCGGTCGAGAAAGATTGCCGCCCAGAGCGCATTGCAGCAAGTACAAGTACTCGCTATGCAGGCTGCTTGAGATGTAGCAAGATATCCTAACCTCCCAAGTCGTTCTCTGAATCTCTCAAACGGAAACATGGTCCAGTGGAAGAACATCAATGCCATCATTGACAACAGGCTCTTCCTGGGAAAGTATGTCAATGTGGCTTGTCTGTCCCATATAGAATCTCGACTCTGACCCGTTTACACCAATTAGTATACTGGCGCCCCGGTCGACCCGTTCTTTGACAGACCACGGGATCACCCATATTCTTTCCGTCTGCTCCGACGAGATTCCAGCAGAACGACCCCAATCAGGAATCACCCATATGCGTATTCCAGTGGAAGACGACATTCATGCCGACCTCTTGATCTACTTGCCTGCGGCTTGTCGCTGGATCGACGAGGCATTGAGAGGCGGCGGAGTGGTGTTGGTGCACTGCTATCAGGGTCTCTCACGAAGTCCTGCAGTCATAGTGGCCTATCGTAAGTCGGTTTCATTTTCGTTGCTTCTGCAACTAACAGAAAACGTGCTACACAGTTATGTGGTCCAGGCGCGTGAAGACGGCCCACGCAATGGAGATTGTTCGAAACTGTAAGAAATCCTCTATACTTCATTTCCTTAGTTCCAACAAGGTTGACGTCATTTCTTAGGTCGTGAACAAATTTGGATTAACGAGGGATTCCAAGAACAACTTGTGTTGTTCGAACTTTGCGACTATCAGCCGTCCCCTGCTAACGGCTTCTATGCGAAGTGGAGGTACGGCCTCAACAATAAGCTCCGTGCGCTAGGCCGCCTCCAGTGAAGGGGCTTGGAAAACCTACCCTACCCAATGCATTGGGTCCAGATTAATACACCACCCCAATACACCCAAAGAGGTGTTGTATCCTTTATTTGAACGCTGCTTCCAAGTTGCTGTTGTCTTCCTATTATTGCTTTCGGTTGCCTTCATTTATTTATTTATTTATTCGCAAGACACTGCCAACTGTATCAATATCGTTTCCTCTTGTTCATTCTCTGTAGATGTATTCCCTAAATGAAGTATTTATTGCCTTAACAGCATTCCCGTTCCGAGTTTACGCCACATCTCCTGCGAGAACTTATCCAGGGCCCGACACGCCAAAGCGCTCGCCCACAATCGCCTCGGAATGGCGAGTCATTGGTAGTGCTTGCACATATATTGCTCTTCCGAGCCCAGCGCTTGGCCCTACCAACGTAGCACTGACGCTAACACACATACCGATACGTGTACCTTTCGCTGCGGACTTGTCAAGCTTGGTGTCAAAGGACTCATTTCATTGTGAGATGACCAGTCACGTCCAGATTGCCGCACGTCGCAGCAGCCATACCTTGCTGCGACTTGAATGCAGCTACGTGTCCTCGCAAAGGTGAAATAGTATTAATAGGGGTGTGTTTGGACGAGGATTCCCAGAGCGGAAATTGAAATTGGGAGTCAGACGCAAACTGCCAACAGCACCAAATCTTTCCGCCAACGCTGCTCTTGACTACTTACTTTTCTCGCCGTCATCGTCTCTGTACTCTTAGCCTGCCGTCAACATGGGTATGACTTTTTCAAAGCTGTTCGCCTCACTTCTCGGAAAGAAGGAGATGCGTAAGTCCTCGTCGACGCTCTCACCCGACCTGACCACCTCTCTAATACACTTGCACCCACAGGTATTCTGATGGTACGCCCTATGGCAGCTGCATTGGAGATTCATTTTAAACTCAAAGGGCGCTCTAGGTCGGTCTTGATGCCGCTGGTAAAACCACCATCCTCTACAAGCTGAAGCTTGGTGAAATCGTCACCACTATCCCAACAATTGGTACGTGTCATAAATCAAGGGCGGGCTCCCTCTCATTCTCATGATTCAAACAGGATTCAACGTCGAGACCGTTGAGTACAAGAACATCTCGTTCACAGTGTGGGATGTCGGAGGACAGGACAAGATTCGTCCCCTGTGGAGGCACTGTACGTGTCCAGATCAAATTGCAATCAAGCTCCCTACTCACTATTTGATGGCCTTCCTCAGACTTCCAAAACACCCAGGGTATCATTTTCGTCGTCGACTCCAACGATAGGGAGCGTGTGTCGGAGGCCCGTGAAGAACTGCAGCGGATGCTGAACGAGGACGAACTCCGAGATGCCCTTCTCCTCGTCTTCGCCAACAAGCAAGATTTGCCTAATGCCATGAATGCGGCTGAGATTACTGACAAGCTTGGTCTCCATGGCTTGAGACAGCGAACTTGGTACATTCAGGTGCGCAGTTTTCCTCACTCCAATGTGGCACGCTGACTGATTAACACGTGTACCCCAGTCGACCTGCGCAACGTCCGGTGATGGTCTGTACGAAGGCTTGGAATGGCTGAGCGCCAACATCAAGCGCAGAGTGTAACGGGTTTTTATGTTGAGGCTGCGGATGGATACCTTAGACTTGTCCTTATACGATCTTACGAATCCGTCATGATACCGAAACGTATCCCTCTGCTGCTGTCGTAGTCTCGGTCGTTTCTATATTACATATTCCCTTTCACTTGTCTTGCCTATTTCCCATTCTTATTATAGCCTCATATTTCCCCCTCCCCCCATTATTTTGGGCGATATAGGGCCTTCAGTGAAGGATGCTGGGTGGGTGCACTGCACTGTTCTAGACATGCCGTTACTATATCTCGCTCATGAGCCCAACTTACGATGCCATCTGTCCATATCCGTTCCCATCGAAGTCTCCGGGTCTTAGCGGTTATCTCCCGGGAAGATTCGACCAACAGCGTCTGCTTCCTTTCGGCGTTTCTCCCCCTGCTCTCGTGATGCAGCATCTCGAAGTTGTGAGCCGTACTTCCCCAGCTTGTCCAGCAAGGCTTGTAGTCTTTTCGCTTTCACCGCCGCATACGAGGATTGCCTATTTCCTGAGACTAGGTATTCCTGGACGGTGTTGTTGAGGGGAATTGAAGCAGTCTGGTGTGTTGAAATCAATCAGTTTCACTGAGGCTTGGCTTGAGAAACATGTTGATCGATACTCACAAGACGCAGCTCGGTGAAGACGGAGGCGAGGTGACCTCGTCCGATTCGTTTCAGTTCATCTTCAAGGAAGTCGACATCGATGAGAATATTAGAAATCGCATTCTCATTCAGCATGGGTATGTCTCTCCCGCCCAAGAAGTTCTTGTAACGAATCAGCGGTGTCGTCCAACAGAGAAAGTATGCAGCTCACCATTAAACAGTCTGCAATGTAGGTAAGAGCGCCTTTATAAGCTTCATCCTTGTAGGACTCTTTGATGACCAAAGAGTCCACGACTGTCGTAAGCCAGTTGACCAGTTCGTACAGGTACATGCTAGGCGAGGTCTCGCGATTCCTTGGTGTCCAGTCATACTCCGACAGTTCGAAGAACTGATCCAGCTTGGACGAGATTAGACCAGCTATACGCCCCAGAGAGCGAGATAAAGTCGTTTGGAAGGAAGAGGAAGCATTCAGGCGGATAATTCCACCACGCTGGGAGGATCTTTGCTTGGATTTCAGTATTCTGCAGGATGGTAAGAGAATTGAACTCGAACCTGAGATTGGTAAGTGAGCGCTGTAGTTCCGAACAGGCAGCTTGGAAGTGTTCCAAATTGGTAATGATTTGGGCGATTTGTGTCAGCGTTGACGTGCCGACGAGCCTTTGTCCAATAGCTTCGCTGATATGTTTAATCAACAAGTTATCCAATGACTATGCAAAAACATGTCAAGAAGACAAGCAAGTATTGATTTAGTTGGGCAAACCTTGCTCAGAATTTCGTCTATATCACGGTGATGCCCTGAAACACCTTCAACGAACGCATAGAATTTCTGGATGAATAGGCGAATCTATTGAAAGCTGAGCGTAGTCCCAAGAGAAAGATGGTGAACCCTTACGTCTTGACAACATAAGAAAAAGGACTGTGACCAAGGGAGTAGCTGCGGTGTTGGTGCTGCGGATATTTCCCTTTTCTCGGACTCCTGTAGCCAGATGGTATCGAGGACAGTGGTGACATCTGTCGTCGTTTCTGCTTGCATAGGTGTATGATCATCTTGTCGGACGATCTGGAATGCAGTTGTTAATATGAACAGAGATCAGGGCGTATCTTAGAAACCCATACCATTTCGAACCGTTTGCTGAATTGAGATTCCAGCAAACTAGCATACTTTTCGAATAACACTAGAATGAATTTCTGCAGTGATGTAGTTGGGAAGGAGTAACTCTTCGCGCGTACGGGTATCTTATTAGTAAGATTATTCTACTTCGAAATCAACATACATACCTCTAGAGTCATGATGAAGCTCAGTAAACTTTCTTTGACTCGGAGAAAGGCCTCTGGGTCTTGCTCCCTCTGTAAGGCTTCTTCAATGGCACTCGAAAGTCGACCAACAAGGGCGTCCCAAAGCTCTTCGACGTCTTTCTGAGAGCGGAATGTCCCTGTTGTTTCCAGAACATGGGATTCTACAATAAAGAACCCAGAGATTTCCTGTGTCAATGCAGGCAGAGAAGCTAGACGGAGAGGAGTTGGAAGAATAAGGTCAGATTGGGCCTAAGAGACAGCTCGTGAGCGGATGAGCGAGGGAACGTTTAGCCTCTACATGCCTTCCGATCCGCTTGATACGATCGCTGAAGCTCATTGAGTGAATCGAGGGAAGTATAGATGTGAATGCATTCGAATAGAGGTTTGAAGTCCACCTGCAGCTTCTCGTTGTTCAAAACATTGACTGTCGTTTGGAAGGTAAGCAGATAGGCAAGGTGACTGGAACATGCAACGCTTACACTCTGTCTTCTCATACGTTATCAGTTCAACAGCACTACCGACGCGACTCATGCGTAGGAGTGGGTCCTTCTCGCGCTTACTCCGCCACCTCCGCGTTCTTGTCTCCATGGCTTCGACAGCTTGTCTGCCGACCTCTGTGCTAATGTTCCGGATTTCCAGGAGCCACTGTTTCATAGAAGCAGTAACCGCATCCTTGATCTGGGACCGCAGAGAAGGCAGCGAGGAGAGTAAGTGCTGGAAGAACGCTGTTTGTGAAAGCGACGTCGACGGCATATTCTGTATGTCCTCGAGAGACTGGAAATTGAATATATTCAATAAAGGTATTGTACGAGGCGCAAGGGGGCAGATGACAGACCCTCAAGGCACTCCAGTACCTCCCGGCCTTGACCATCTCTCCGACGCGGTCCACGACGTCCAAGACACGGAGGCATGCCTGAAGCGTATCAATGGCTTCGTCCATATTCGCAGCAGTCTTCTTTGTCTGAAGCAATGCACGCTTCTTCTCGACCAACCCGCCACCGATCTTGGCGACACTGTCGTCCAATGACGCGATGCTCTCCTTCATCTTGTCGGTGTAAGATTTGACCGTGAACAGGGTTGACACCGACGAAATGAAGTCTTGGTAGTTTTCACTGCATATCTTCTCAATCTCGGCATCCTTAGAGTCGATAAGGGCCTGCACAGTCCTGAGGTACGCCTCCTGTTGCCGATTGGCATGAATCTGCCGTATGATGGGGCCAAGCTGTTCTAAATTTTCTGAAGAGGAAGCTGGATCGAGGAGATGAATTTGCTGGAGCTGTTGGTCAATGTTTTCCTGGGTGAATTGGGGGCGTCTGCGCGGAGGCATCTTTGCACCGAGGGAGAGGGAAAGTTCACTGTGTCTTGTGACAACGGAGTTGCCATCCTGCCGGCCATCTTGTTTGTCCCATGCCCCCGTTCCAAACTCATTTAGGTCCCCATTTGGATCCATTATTATATTGAGAGCAATACCGAGAAATCGCCGGGCAGAGAAAACTATAGCTTCCCTGCATACTGTCACATTTTCCTTTCTCAACTTCTACAGCCATGTCGGAAACAGTATTGACAGTAGATGCGATGTAGGTCCTTGACACACCCACCCATTCAATTCCAATCTCTCTAACCATATCTCGTGGCGGCACAGTCTCTTTGACATGGACGGCACCCTCGTCGATTCGACGGCAGGAGTAGAAGGCGCCTGGCACGAGTTCAGCAAGACTTACCCGGGAATTGACGTCCACAATATCCTAAGCTGTGAGCTGCAGCGCCCTCTCTCCATTCCCGGTCTTTAACAATGCATAGCTGCACACGGAATCCGCACCGTCGACAACCTCAGTAACTATTGTGGTATCGAAGATCCAGAGCTCCTCGAAGTAAGATCTGCATCTGCACACCCTGCTCTACCCCAGCCTCATCGCCTGCACCTTGTTCTAGAAAGAGGCACTTCGATTCGAACAAGCCATAATTTCATCTGCCTCTGACAACGGAGGCAGCGGGATCGTTCTACTTCGAGGAGTCGCCGAGGCTCTCAAACAGGTTAGCGCCTCATGTCGCCTTGAAACACGCATCGTTCTCAGCTGGAGCTCGCTGCCGTCAGATTGAATCAAGACGCTTCCTTCCCAAGCCCCTTTGGTGCATCTGTACCTCCGCGACTCGGGACTACGCGACAGCCGCCCTCACCGTCACAAAAGTTCCATTCCCTGATGTTCTTGTCGCAGCCGAAGACGTGGAGAAGGGAAAACCTCACCCCGACCCATATCTGCTCGGAGCTCAGAAGCTCGGTGTCGACCCCAAGAATTGTCAGTCGCTCTCAATGAATCTGCTATTCCGATATTAACGCTCACGAAATGCGAAGGCATCGTGTTTGAAGATGCTCCTTCCGGTATCCGGAGCGGCATTGCGGCAGGGTGCACGACTATCGGGTTTTTGACAACCCATTCACGAGAACAGGTCGAATCCGCCCAGCCGACTTACGTTGTCGAAGACATGAGGAAGTGCGTACCGGAGTTCCTTCTATCCTGCCCGCTGTACCGATGATACTTCCTTAGGATTTCTTTCCGAGTCGTCGGAGACAAAGTCGAGGTCGTGATCAAGTCCTGAAGCCCATGCCAATATGATATAAAACCAGATTAGAACAGATTATTTATAGACGTCTACTAGATTGTGTCGACCCGTAGAGTAGTTAGAGTCAACCTAACTCATAAAGTAAGCTGTGAAACCCGAGAATGATTAACCAGCAAAATTGGAACGAAGAGGTATAGGCACCATGGGTATTCGCAGTCGCCGAACCGATGCAAAAAATTAAGAAAGAATCGAATAAGCATGCCCCTTAGTATTCCGCCTCTTCATCAGCATCAGCCGAGTCAGTGCCAACTTCTTCGTAGTCCTTCTCGAGGGCCGCAAGATCCTCTCTCGCCTCGGAGAATTCGCCCTGCATATTGGACATTCGTTAGTCGGGAGAAGCGTGGACTAACAATATCAAGTCTGACCTCTTCCATACCCTCACCAACGTACCAGTGGACGAAGGCTCGCTTGGAGTACATCAAATCGAACTTGTAGTCTAAGAAATGGTTAATAATCCACGCAATTTGTGATGACGAAGGAAAGACTAACCGAGTCTTGCCCATGCGGCGGAGATAGCAGTCGTGCTGAATGTGAATGTTTAAAATCCGTTGAGCATTTTGAACAGCGTCACACTTACTTGGAAAGCATGCAAAGGCTGCGATTAGTCCTTGCCAAATCACCTCCAGGAACACATGCAGAGGGCTCGTTGCAGACACCAAGCTGATGAAGTGGTCAGATATATTCATACGTGCATCGAGGGGAAGACATCAACCTTGAACCCAGTGGGGCACCAATCGACGAACTGGATGGTTCGCTTAGTCTTGATAGTAGCAATGGCAGCTTGCACGTCCTTGGGGACGACATCGCCTCGGTATAGCAAGCAGCAGGCCACTGCAAAGCGCGTTAAATAAGTGCCAAAATGTCAAGAGGCAGGTAACGCACTGTATTTGCCCTCCTTGGGGTCGCACTTCACCATCTGGTTACCGTTCTCGAAGCAAGAGAAAGTCATTTCGGAGACCGAGTTCTGCTCGTGACCGGCCTTCTCAGCAGACAGCAGAGGAGCGTAGGTAGCCAGGGGGAAGTGAATACGAGGGAATCTGTGGTGAAACGTTGATGAACAAAGACGGGCTCAAGCAATCCGGATTCACTCACGGCACCAAGTTAGTCTGGAACTCGTTAAGATCGACGTTGAGGGAACCGTCGAAGCGAAGGGATGCAGTGACGGAGGAAACAACTTGAGCGATGAGACGATTGAGGTTGGAGAAGCTAGGGGAAACCACGCCCAACTTCTTCTTGCAAATATCGTAGATAGCTTCATTATCAACCTATTTTCAAATGAGAACCAATAGCAGAGTAGGAGACACGAGAAATTCGAACCATGAATGAGCAATCCGAGTGTTCGAGAGTCGTGTGAGTGGTCAACACAGAATTGTATGGCTCGACAACGGAGCTCGACAGTTGAGGAGCAGGATAGACACAGAATTCAAGCTTGGATTTCTTGCCATAATCTGTCGACAACTTCTCCAACAGGAGAGCACCGAAGCCAGAGCCAGTTCCACCACCGAAAGAGTGGAAGACGAAGAAGCCTTGGAGACCGGAACAGTTATCAGCAAGTTTCCTCAACTTGTCCATAACGGGGTCGATAAGCTCCTTTCCGACGGTATAGTGGCCACGGGCATCTAGAACGCGTGAGTTAGGAGGTTGAATATAGATCGATAGCAGCGAAGAGCGGCGCACAGTTATTGGCAGCATCCTCCTTGCCGGTAATCAACGTCTCTGGGTGGAATAGGGATCGATAAGGACCAGTCTTAACGTCGTCGATGCATCCGGGCTCGAGGTCGATGTAGAGAGAACGAGGAACATGCTTTCCAGAGCCTGTCTCAGAGAAGAAGGTCGAGAAACCGCTATCGGACGCAGAAGGGGATCCTTCTTCAAGACGACCATCGGGCTGTCAGAGAAAAATGAGATCATGACTTGGTAGCAATGGTGCATGATACTCACCTTTAAGCCGTGTTCAAGAGTGTAGAGCTCCCCTGCAACAGAACCGTGATGAGCATGACAACGTGACGGTCAGGAGAGATGAATAGACTCACAGCAGGCGTTTCCAATCTGGACGCCAGCCTGGCCAACGTGGAGAGAGATGACTTCACGCATGATTAGTGAACGAGATGAAGAATAGACGAGTTGCTAAGAGGATGGAGTGACGGAAACGGTGGTAGACGAGTCCAAGCCAAATAAAATTGTGAACCCGCGAACCGAGAACCAACTCCGCTGACTCATTGTTGACAACTTGTTGATATGACATCAATGACTCTTCCTGCCAAGATTCTATATTCCAAAAGTCTAAAATACATATTTACTGCTCGAATGCACGACTTTGACGTCGACCATGACTCGAACCATCAAAGAATATCTTGCTCAATGGTCTCTGTGGCCGAACTCTCCGCTTCCCTTCTCTCATACTACGAATGGCCTGATCCAAATCGCCCCTCCCAACAGACAATCTGCCATTGGCATATCCCTGCGACGTGGGGGCATAGGATGTTGGAGGTTGGCTGGGTTCTTCCTTGCCTTTCTGCTTGTCCTCTGGAGGTTCGGACACCACGATAGGTGGTCGCAGTTTCTTCTGAGCAACCTCGGCATCGTGGACTTCAAGCGCGCATTTCTAAGAATTGAACAACTTTCAGCTCTGCCGTCGATTCAAAATAATTGTCCACGTACCTGGAGTGCAGAAGAAAACATCAGGATCAGGTTGAAGAAATCCTCGGGCTTGGGTGCATCTGGAGCATCGGGATTCTCTCCATAGAATGCCAGCAACGAGCGGAGATCCGCCTCAACAGTTGAACCCATATTCTTCAACGCCTCCACCGCAGGAGAAGATTGCACAACGAAGGTCCTCATCACTGGGATAAAGCGATCATTCTTGGCAGACTCCTTTAGCGATCCATGAATCTCCAACTCCGATCTGACGAGCTGAAGGCCGGACACGAGAGAATTGATCGACTGGATTGTCGTCTGTACTGACACTAGACGGATCAATATTAGACTTCGTGCTAGCTGTCTAGATGCATAAACGTCATACCTCTCGCAGCCGCTTCCACGCTAGGTATCTCTTCTATGAAGGCTGGCAGACTGGGGTCCTTCTTCATCAAAACCCGGGCAACATAATGTAGCAGTGTCGGGCAATGAGGACCCCCATTCGCTGTCTTCGTTTCTTTCAACTGTCGGGGAGCATGATTGATCACTGTCCTGGCAGAGGAAAGACAACGACGAACCTTCAGCAGCGACTCCAACTGGAAGCCCTGTGCGCCTCCCCTAAATGTCCCTCCGTTCAACGAATTGCCAATGACAAGTACAACCTGCAAAAGTTGCTTGAACTTGGTCGAGCTACGCAGCTCTCGTGATGCGTTTCGAAGAGTGTTGAGATCCGGTCGTATCTCCTCAAGCTCCAANGTCAACCCGACGTCGGTATGCCATACATTCCAAACGTTCAGATAGCCTGGAGACTTTCATGATATGGGCAAAGTATTGATCCGCCTTTGCTAGTTTGTCAGTCTCGCCAAAATTCTTGATACGTTCGATCTGGACAAAGTCGTAAGCATCCAACTCAACAAGGTGCAACTTGAGCAAAGAACTGCACCTCTTCTGCACTGGGTAGCTGTTTCCCGATCGCTCTAAGATCGTCAACGGACAGAGCGTTGTCATCAATCTCTAGGATAGCCTGACATATGCCAGCATAACTCAATTTGATGCGGGACAACATGATGCCTTCACAGAGAATGAATGAGTTTTCGATGTTCCTGCAGTAATGGAGCACAGACCTATGTTATTCGCCCGCGTAATATCGAGAAGGGTGGTGAGGTTCTGTTTACTGGGGCTTGCTATCTTGGAAGGGGACGCTGGACTGTTATCAACAATAAATGTCGCTTCCAAGTCCGATAGATCGAATCCACTGTCCGAAGGTATCGCTCCCCAGACTGTTGAATCCAGGGAGGTGTTGGATACTTTATTCCAGAAGAACGGTTTAAGGCGTTTAGCTGGGCGAGTGATTCTTAGCTTTCCAAAACCTTTCGACACTCCCGGAGGTGGGGGAGGAGGTGGGGGGAAGAGAAGTGGCCCCCCACTCAGTGGAGGGGGCGGCGGAGGTGGTGGAGGAGCACCACCGCCAAATGATGGAGAAGCTGGCAGTAAAGTGGCAG